>APFE030482957.1:13260-37477 GCA_000404065.3 Pinus taeda | reverse complement strand
AGACTTTACGGTGAAGGGTAAGAAAGAACTGGTATGCAAGTTAAAGAAGCCTTTGTATGGGTTAAAACAATCACCAAGGATGTGGTATTAGAAATTTGATACATTTATACGAGGACTTGGCTTCATCAGAAGAAAAGTATATCACTGTGTGTATTTAAATTAATTGGTGACCGTCTTATTTATCTGGTCTTGTATGTGGATGATATGTTGCTCGTTGGAAATGACAAGGAAATTATCTAGGATTTGAAGACCCAATTGTCCTCCAAATTCGACATGAAAGGTCTTGGTGTTGCAAACTATATTTTGGGCATGGAAATTAAAAGATATCGGGCAAAGAGGAATCTCTGGTTAAACCAGAGGAAGTGTGTCGAGACAATTTTGCAGAGGTTTAATATGCAGGATAGTAAACCGGTGAAGGTTCCTATTCCTGTAGGTGTGAGGTTATCTGTTGAACAGTGTCCCAAGACACAAGAAGAGGAAGAGGACATGTCCCGTGTTCCATATGCAAGTGCAGTCGGTAGCTTGATGTATGCCATGGTCTGTACTAGACCAGACATTGCACATGCAGTGGGAGTATTGAGCAGGTTTATGTCAAAACCAGGGAAGGAGCACTGGACAGCAGTGAAGCGGGTTTTCAGGTATTTGCGTGGCACTAGTGATTATGGTTTTGCTACCAAGGAAGACCAGGATTGGACAGAGTGTTTGATATTCATGGCTTTGTTGATGCAGACTGGGCTGGAGATCTGGATCAGAGAAGATCTACAAGTGGGTATGTGTTTAACCTATTTGGAGGTGCAGTCAGTTGGATGAAAGAAACAATCTGTAGTGGCACTATCAACTACAGAGGCAGAATACATGGCAGCCACTCATGCAAGCAAGGAAGCAGTTTGGTTGCAGAGATTGTGTTCAAGTATGGGGTTAGTACAGGGAGCTATAAGGATAGACTGTGACAGCCACAGTGCAATTTTCTCGGCAAAGAACCCTGCTTATCATTCAAAGACAAAGCATATTGATGTTCAGTATCACTTTGTGAGGGATATGATAGAAGACAAAAAGGTGTTGGTGGTAAAGGTGGACACTTTGAGGAATATTGCAGATGCGTTAACAAAATCTGTGATATCTGAGATGTTCTCTTGGTGTAGAGAAACAATGGGCATTGCAGGGCTAGATAAATGACTAAGATCTCTTGTGCCCCCTGTGGAAAGAAAACAACAAGTGGGAGAATGTTGGGTTGTGTTATATTCTTTCCATGACTAGCCCACTTAGTTAACAAAGGGGTTAGAAGGGAAGCGAAGCCCCCCTTTCGTTGCGTCGATTGCGTAGCGGGGGCAGTCATAGGGGGTTTGAGGGGTACAGGTTTTGGACCCTAATTAGGTTGGGTGGACCTACCTATGGTTTTCTGCATGATTTTCACACATGGTTTTGGACGCGATGGTTTTCGGTCCATGGCTTTGGATGCTTGTGCATGTAAAAATATGTATTATAACATTGAAAGGAACATAATGAAAATCAAGCTGGTAGTCTCGGTATTGGGATCTAGGAGAAAGTCTATGTGTATATGTGTTTTATGTGTTATTCTCTCACATTGTTTATTTTATGTGTCTAAGAATTTGTATGCAGGTAATTTCTGTACAAGGTTAAAACCTACATTTGGTAGGAAATTTGTTTTGGCTTCAACGGGACACCTTTGTTGTTGACGAGATTGACTCGAGCCTGTGGTAAACACCGTTCAGTGGGAGATCTGTTGGACCGATTCTGGTGGTGAAAGAAGATTGTGAGCAGTGGAAAGATGGAGATCAAGAAATTTAATGGTCAGAGTTTTGAGTTGTGGAAACTCATGATTGAGGATCTATTGGTGGACAAAGATCAGTGGATCATGGTAGATCCCGGTACTAAACCAACGAGAGTGTTTGATGAAGAATGGAAGAAGTTGGATCAGAAGGCAAAGAGCATAGTATGATTGTGTGTCTCAGATTCAATATTGTTGAATGTATGAGGGATAGCTACGACAAAGGCTTTGTGGGACAAGTTAGGGACTTTGTACCAATCTAGTATTCTAATATTCCATTAGATTCTACTATGGGTGAGGTGGTGAGAAATGCTACAAATGCTAGAAATGAATTAAGGAATTAGTTTCACAGATATGTGGGGAGGATTCAACAGAAAATAAAACCACAAAATTAAACTAGGAAATGAATTAAGGGATCAATTTAACAGATATGTGGGGAGGATTAAACAAAAAAGAAAACCACAAAATTAAACTAAACAAATAGAAGTATCAAGTAAACTTGGGGGAAATCAATCATAGTGACCACCATTTCAATTATAGGGCTACGGGGAGCCTCATTAATACGTAAATTTCCCCCACCTATACCTAAGGGGGATAATATGGGGTACAAAGAGAGGTACCCAAGGGAATAATGTAATAATGGGATGGACCATAGTAATAAATAAAGTGGTTAACTCGTATCATGTAAGGGACCACAAGTAGTTACTAATAATGTAATAGGCCCATGGTATTAGATAGATGGTATTGAGGGAACCATGGTAATGAGCCATGGTATTGTATGTATGAGGCCTATATAGAGGCTACAGACTCCACATTGAGAGATGTCAAGGAATTTTGTATGAACATGCATATGGCTTGTGGAGTGTTCTCCTTCCTCAATGAGTGAACGTATGGTGTTGCCCTACCTTAAGGGTTTTGATATCAATAAAGTGAAGCATTTCTATCTATTTCTATCTTATTGTTTCTAGGTATATTTGAATTTGCATATATGTGTAGGTTAGATCTATAACAAGTGGTATGTAGAGAATTTGTTTAATTTTCTGCACGAATTTTCTAGGGCGGCGAGAGTGTAGATAAAATCTGTATTAGTTGGGGGAAAATCTACAAAATCTAATTACATATCTAGATTTCTTGTGAAAAAATACACAAATTAAAAAAAATAGTGAAATCGGAGTCCGGATGAGGGAGATATCGCTGATTTAAAATCAACTATTTTTTCAAAATTTTTGGTGATAGCAGGAGAGTTACAATGCGGATCTGAAATTCCAGTGCCTAGATCGAGATTTATATCACATGGGAAGATGTAGAATGGCCATTTCATTTATGAAAATAGGTCATAATAAAGATTTTGAGCAATATTGACTAAATTGCGACCACTCTAAATTTTCCCCAAGTAATTGATTTTTTTTCGTGTCGTCGAGCAAGATGTTTTTTACAAGAAAAGATAATGTCCCTACTATTGAAGAATTCATACAGAGACAAAAGTTCACTTATGGGGAACATTGGAAGGATTTAGTGTGACTTGGTTTCAAAGATGAGGCTGCCAAATGGTGGCTCTCAATTGATAACAAGAAATTGACCAAACTTTCCGATGTAGAATTTGAAAAAGACCTTCTAACCAAATGGTCTCAGGCTAGAAAATAATATAAGGGGAAACATGTGGGGTTATTTCCTATTGGTATATCCTTATTCCAGGTTCATGGATTGATTCAGAAGGAGAAAATCATTGTGTCTATAAATCTGAGTTGCAAGAAAGATCTCATAAATGTAAACTTGGCAAAAAAATTACAAATGCCAACGAAACACATGGAGCACACATAGGTCAATAATGAGCAGGCGCATGTTTATAAAGATTTGAAGATTTCTATGGACAAGTATGTATTGCATTCTGATTTTTATGCTTTAGATATGGCTAATGAGGATATTTTTTTGGGATACCCATGGATGGAATCGGTGGGTACTATAAATATTAATGTGCAGAAGAAATTGCTAAAGATCTCGTATAAAAAGAAAGAAAATTACATGACAGGATATTTCCATCAATAAATAGGTAGAGTTTATGGAGGCTGAAGTAGAAGATGTTTTAGGGACTAGCATATTAGATGATGAGCGATTGATGGTTGACAACCAAAAACAAACGTCAAACCAAGTACGAAAAAAACAAGTAGAGTCCAAGAAGGCTGCAACAAAAAATGTTACATCAGATGAGGATTTAGTGGTTGAAGTAATATTGGAAGATAAGAAACCACAACAGGCACCACAACATGTACCAGATGACCATTGGGCTCCATTAGGTGGTAAATTAAAGAAAGATACACTGTTGGTTGAACCTTCAGCATATCACCACCCACATCACCCAGTAAGAAAAGAAACAACAAGATGGCAACAAATTAGCTGTAAGGATAACAACCCCTACATGGCATATAGAGAGCAGTGACAATCCACCTACTATACATCAACAGAGAAAAGCTATGAGGATAAACTTCCCTCTCAAGCAAGTGTGGCACCAGCTAGATCGATGGTTCACCTTTCTCTAGGATGGCCAAATGCACGTTCATGGTACGAGTGGACTACTCTTTTGAGTAGATCTTATTATTTGTGTTCTTCTCATGTTTCGGGGATGAACCATGTTAAAGGGGGTGGAATGTGGTATACCTAAGGGGGATAGTATTGGGTACAAAGGGAGGTACCCAAGGGAATAATGTAATAATGGAATGGGCCATAGTAATAAATAAGGTGGTTAACCCGTATCATGTAAGGGAGCACAAGTGGTTAGTAATAATGTAATGGGCCCATGGTATTAGGTGGATGGTATTGAGGGAACCATGGTAATGACCCATGGTAATATATGTATGAGGCCTATATAGAGGCTAGAGACTCCACATTGAGAGATGTCAAGGAATATTGTATAAACAGGCATATGGATTATGGAGTGTTCTCCTTCCTTAAGGAGTGAATGTATGGTGTTGCCCTACCTTAAGGGTTTTGATATCAATAAAGTGAAGCATTTGTATCTATTTCTATGTTACTATTTCTGGGTATATTTGTATTTTGATATATTTGTAGGTCAGATCTATAACACCATCATACTAGTAGAAAACAAACTTCTACTATCCGATTGGATTCTACTATGGGTGAGGTGGCGAGAAGTATACCCACGATTAACACTGCTTTGTAGGATCATCAAGATGAGGATCAACCGACCATGATTGAGTTCGAAGGTAATATGTATAGCCATGATGTGTGTATTTTGATAGATCCAACAAAAAACTTGATTTATGTCAATCCTAAAATTGTAGAACTTTATCATCTACATTGATGAAGTGATCAAATTTTAGCTCAAAAATGAAAGTGCTAAGAAATTCATGAGACTGGTGTCAAGTCGAAGTGCTTCTCCTTCTGAATCCAACGTCACTCATTTCACCTCAATCATACACCATATGATCAAGTTATTGCATTATCATCATTTCACCCAACAACTAATAAAGGAGGAGGTTGCTTACTTGGAAGTTGACTAGAATTTTGCACTGCTCACATCACGTACAGTGATTGTGCAAGTACAAACATATTAGATGTTTCCAAGTGTGTTTTCCTAGTTCATCCATTTTTGGGTGTTTTTTATTGGTTTGTGGGCTTTTGAAGTGGACGAATAGGATGGTGCCACGTGGTCCTCTATGATGGATTAAAATTTTGGCAATGGTGACACAGAGGTTCATACAGTATCGAACCCTCGACCACCCAGCCAACAGTCCAAGCATTTACCGACTCCACTTCTCGTCATTCTCAATAACCATAGAGAAACAAGTTATTTAATGTTTAATTGGAATCTAATTGGGGAAAGGTGTTGGGGTTAAGCCCCAACCTTGAGTCATCATGTATCCCACAAGACCGCAAGACCGTGATAGAGGAAGAGTCAAAGGGGCTTGGGTCCTAGCCCCAACCGATGGTCATCATCCATAACACATGACCCCATGTGGAAGGTTTAATGGAGCCGATGGGAAAGTTTGTTGGGTTAGAGACCTAGCCCTAGGTTATATGGGCTTGTAGCAGACTATGATGGGGATAGTCGAGAGCCAACGTGGGGTGGAACGTATAAGCATTGGCCCCAGGTTCTATGAAGAGGTGCGCAACCACTATCAAGTGGATAGGGTTCTAGCTCAATGGGGATGAGATGTTAGCCAAACCCCTTGCCTTATGGGCTCCAATGTTACCATTGTAGGTAGAGTCAAGTGTCGAGTGGTCGGGGTGGTCGGTTAGCCCGGATTCCAATCACATGTGCCATAAAAGCGAGTTTTATACCTTATTTTTTGAACTAAGGCATTATCGGGTAATTTAATTATCTAAGAAATTTCACCTCCGGTGGGAGAATTTGTAGGAAAGTTAGACTGTTAGTCTCATTTGTATGACATGTAACAAAAAAACTACCTAGAGAGCTTATGGAGCCATATCTTTGTGAGTTTCAATGTTTTGGAGCTCAAGAAGAGTCAACCTAGAGGTTTTTGGACATTCAAGATCTAATGGTGACCTCTAATTTCTTATTTGAGCATATCTAAGGAGCCTTTTTATAGGTTGAAGAGCAAGCATGTATGGATCAATCAGGTTTTTGAAGAAGTTCTTGAAGGTGTTTGAGCATGGAGAAGGCCTTGTAGGGGCTTTCTTAACCTCAGAAGTCTAATGTAGCAACAATTAATATAGGGTTCAACTTAAGTTTACTTTTATCACTATGTTATGCTGAGGAAATATTTGTTTATGTGCTTCAACGTGGAATTGAAGTGCCCATATGCCCATGTAAGCTGATTTAAGTTGGAGTATAGGGTATTTGTAGGAGATGCCTTGTGTTGTTGCTTTATGTGAGAGTTCTTTGTAGAAGAACATTTCGTTGAAGGAGAAATAGCCACATTTTTTCATCCAAAACCTTTTATGTACTCCCTTTTCTACTAAATATATTGAGCGGTCTAGCTATGTTGGTAGGCCTCGAGATGTAGCCAATGACAGTTGAACTCCATCAACAAATCCCTTGTTATGTTCTTCATGATGGCTGTATGAGTTTGTGATATTATTCTACTTATGTTAAGTTTACATGTGAACATTATCTCATAACTTGAAGAGACATTGGAAATTGTGTTTTGTATGAAGACCCATTTTTCGTTTCAAAGTATCACAATGGTCGTTGCTTTCTTTTGGATAAGAGGAAATTGACTACCTCCTCCATTTTTAGATCAATTGGTATCAACTAATAATATGACCAAGTTGCAATAATGGACACGAAGAGTCTCTAACAACTAGATGAGATGGATTTATCTCTTCTTATGAAGAGCTTTGAGTTGCTAAGAATGATAGAAATGAATGAAGAAGATAACATGTATATGCGCCTTCAATTGCAACATGTGTTGGAGGAACAAGTTGTTGAAAGTTCCACTATTGTGACAGCAAAACAAATCTCTAGAATGAAATCAATACGTGGTCATGGTTCAAACAATGGTTATGGACCATATGAAGAGGATGATGTATATGAATTTTGTCAGTATCTCCAATATTCTCACCATATTCTAGCTGGTAAGAGTGGGTGGTTAGAGTCATTTGCAATACCATCATCATCATCAGAAGCCAAAAATTTGAATGGAAATTTTAAGGAGGCAATAATCATTTCAAGTACAATTCTTTCTATTTATTTCCACAACAACTAAAATGAGATTACATGAGCATATGAGATTTCAAGTACAATTCCTTCTATTTATGTGCATAACAACTAAAATGAGACTACATGAGCATATGAGAACTTCAATTCGACATTGAAGAACATAAAGAAAACTTTCCTTAACATAACATAGTGATAAAAGTAAGCTTGAGCTCAACACTTGATGGGTCCAACCCATACGACCTTCGACTAAGTGTTAACTATGATGGTTAATGATATATGCGTTGAATGGATTGTTTTATTATATGGTGGTTGGTTTACTTTAATTTGGTGTACCATTGGTGTGTGGAGACAAGGACATGTGTCCAAGTCTTGGGCTCTGCTCCTTCTCGCTCCTTCTATGCCTCAAAACACTAGCTATTCATTCCGTTTGGCATTGTTTGTTTTTGCTGTGCTGTTATGCTACATGTGAGGTTCCGGGGTCTGTTGTGGAAGGGTTTACTCTGTCATTTGTCTTCATTTTCATTCTTGTTGTGCTTGGTCTACAGTATGATGTGGGTCTCCGCCTACGAGTGATGCCTTGGCTTTTTCTGTGCTGATTACAAAAAATGGGTGTGAAACCGTCAGTATCAGTTCCTTCTGTCGACTTCTACTCGGCTCTGCTTGTTTTCTCAGTTTTAGTCTCATGTCATTTGTCTCTTTTCCATGCACTATCTTCACAGGTTAATGGTGGTGTTTTTTTGCCATAGGTTGCATCTATGGGTCACTCGGCTTCTAGTTTCCTTCAACAGTTCTCCAAAGGTATGCTCTCCTTCTCTACTATTTCTCTCTACTTCATTTCATTAAGGAACTGATGGACTCTGCTTGTCTGTGGCAGCGGGCAAGGTTACGACCTTGGCTCCATGGCTCCACTAGTGGTTTGCTCAAGCTTGACTCTGCCTTGGTAAATTCCAAGCTCTGCTCTCTATCCTGGTTGTTTTTCATTGCTATGGTTGTGGTTTCCTCCATGCTAGTGACCAATGGCCTGTTGGGTGGCCTGTTCAGGTGGAAGATGCTGTGCTCATGGTCCTTGCACCAGTCTCCTACACTTTGAACAAGTAGGTTCATCCCTTGGTATCTATTGTTATTTGTTCATGGGTTTACTGTTCATAGGGTTTTATGAGTTGTGGTTGTAGTCAAGCTTGATTTTTGTGGTTCTTGGCAATGTGCGTGTGGCTCCACCATATGCGTGCAACTCTGTTGTTTATAACTTATACATGTATTTAAATGGCCCTGTAATGGCCTTGCGAGGGTTTTATAATGTGGTTATTTTGATACTATTTGATGGTCCTTGACCAATGTGCTATAATGTATCGACTTATTGACAAATATATTTATAATTATATTTTTAATAGAAATTCATTTGTTTACATTTTGTAATGGAAATTTGGAATGTGTTTGATTTCGGTACTTGAATATTGTCTCCATAACAATGGCTTGATCGGCCCCTGCATATCTTCATTCTATTGGAACTACGGTTTTCCCGATAGCTCTCCTCACCTTTATGCTTGTTGTTCGCGTGTGTATATTAGCTTAGCTGATGGGCAAAGATAAATAATTTTAATAGTTTAAAATAGGAATGAATTTAGGGTTGTAACATGAATGGTTTCAAATGTTTTTCTATTCAGAAAAGGTTACTGTGTTTTCTCTATATTTCTTCTATGATGGCAAAAGAAAAATTACATCACTTGCTTTTTCCTTTTGTTTTGTAGAGAACACATGGAAGTTAACAAAACTCTTGGTGGTTAAATAATATGGTTACATTAAAATAGTTCCTGAATAACTATCTTTTCTTGATTCGTAAACTAAAACAAATTCTAAATAAAACTAAAAGAAAAAAACAATTATGTAAGCAACCATTGTCATTGGCTCAGACAACCATTCCTAGAAGATAAAAAAAAACTAATGAAACTCAAATTGTTTTGAACAAGACAAACTCCTGCCATGTCCTTCCCTGAGCTAGACGCTCCTGCATCAGGCTCCCGGGATAGGTGAAAAATAATGGCTCCAATCCATGAGCTCCTTGATAGAATACCCTACATGTTATATCTGTCTGGCATCAATCCACGAACTATCCTCAATAGGGTGGTTCTTCCACTTGACGAGGTACTGTAGGTACTCCTTTCTCCGAGTCCGCCTGGCCACTTGTGTGTCAAGAATTTCTTTGATTTTGAGTGGCTAAGCCTTAGATATTTGTCTTATCCACGAACCGCGTCCTTCTTGGGTGTCCCACTTCGGTTGTGCCGAACAATCCTCTTCTAGATTGGCAGTGTATGGGAATAAATCAGCCACATTAAAAATGGGTGATATTCCTATACCTGGAGGTAATTGCAGTTCATAACCATTGGTAGAAAATTTGCATAGAATTTTACAAGGTCCAATTTTTTTGAATTTCATCTTATTGTATTCACCCTTAGGAAATCTTTCCTCTTACAGATGCATTATAACCTAATATCCAACATTAAATTGTACCTCATGTTGCTTCAGATCTGCTTTTTGTTTGTACCTTTGACTATTTTCCTATAATTTCATTTTCACCTACTCATGTAGGTCATTAATTGCTCTTGCAAAGTCTTCCCCATCAGCACTTCTTTTCTCCAACTATCCCAAATCCTGTAGCTCATGCACTCCTCAGGGGTGCATTCCATACAAGACTTGAAAAGGACTACTTGTGCTTCGATTTGGGGAATTGTTGTAAGCGAATTCTTCTTGAGCAATTACACGATCCCACATCCATGAATTTTCTCCAACTAGAATCTGTAGCAGGTTTCCTATACGTGTGTTCACCACCACCATTTTCCCATTAGTCTGTGGGTGATAAGCGGAGCTGAAATTTAACTTTCTGTCTAGCTTCTTTGACAAGGTGCACAAGAAGTGCTCTAGGAATTTCACGTCCCTGTTGGAAATTATGGAATTAGGTTAGACATGTAGTCTAAAAACTTTGGTGAAAAACAAGTGTGCTACATGGGTCACGTCACCAGTTTTCCTGTAAAGGGTTAAATGTGCCATCTTTGAGAATCGTTCCACCACCACCATGATGGAATGAAAACATCATTGTGTCTTAGGTAAATCCAGGACAAAGTCCAAATAGACTAAATCCCATAGTCTATTTGGAATAGGAAAGGGTCTGTACAACCCCGTGATCTAATTGTTCCCTTTCACCAACTAACATACCTTACACCTGGTCACATACCGTTGTACGTCTCTTCGCATCTTTGGCTAGTAATAGAAATGACAGAGCATATCGAAGGTCTTATCAATGACAAAATGTCCAGCTAGACCCCCACTATGTTTTTCCCGAATAATGTTGTCCCTCAGCGAACATTCTGGGATGCAAAGCTATCATCCCTTCAATAACAGCTCCTCCTCCAAGCTATAGTCCAGCCACGGACTATTGTTCCTCAACGATGGATTCTGGCAGGCCTCATAAGCCTCCTTGAATTCTGCATCTATTTGATACATGTCGTTCAAGTGTTCAAATCCCAACACTTGTATCGTACTCACCTTCAAGAGTAGAACTCTTCTGCTTAGTGCATCCACTACCTTGTTCTCTTGATCACTGATATGCTTCAACACAAACATGTAACTCTGCAAGTATTCAACCCACTTTGCATGATTGTGATACAGCTTATGCTGCTGCATAACATACTGCAATGCAAAATTATCAGAAAACAAAACAAACTCATTACCCAACAAATAATGTCTCTAATGCTTCAATGCTTGGAGGAAAACATAGAATTCCTTGTCATAAGATGAGTACTTCTACTTGCTTTCATTCAACGTTTTGCTGAGATAAGAAATAGGTTTTTCCTCCTGGCTGAGTACTGCTCCGACGGTTGTTCCGCTAGCATCACAGTGAACTTGAAAACGTTTCTTGAAATCAAGTAGCCTCAAAATTGGTCTCTCAGTGACCTAATTCTTTAATATATGGAAGCTCTTCTCTGTAACTTCAGTCCAATGAGAAGGTTGACTTGCCTTCTTGATTTTATCCAACATAGGTAAATAGATTCCACTAAAATCTTTTATAAATTGCGATAGAAACTTGCCAACCCATGAAAACTTTGAACTTCGAATAAACTCTACCAGGATGGCCAGCTAAGTATAGCTGCAACTTTTTCTAGGTCCATTTTCAGTTCATTCTCTGCAATCACGAATCCCAAATAGACAAACTCCTTCTCAAAGAAAGTGCATTTCTTCAGATTTATCAGCAACTTGTTTTGCTGCAACTTTTCCAGAACATATCGAACATGTCGAAAATGTTCCTGCTCGTTTTGTTGAAAATCAGTATATCGTCAAGATACACAATCACAACTTTCAGAATGAATTCTTTCAAGATTTCATTCATCAGGTGCATAAATGTACTAGGTGCATCACTTAATGCAAATGGCATCACCAACCATTCATACAACCGTTCATTACTCTTCAAAGTTGTTTTCTATTCATCCCCTTCTTGGATTCTAATCTGGTGGTATCCACTCTTCAAATCTATCTTCGAAAAATATGCTGCCCTGCTCAAATAATCCATCATATCATCCATTCATGGTAATTGAAACCTGTACCTAATCGTAATATTGTTTATTGCTCACGAATTTGTACACATCCGCCATTCGCCTCCTTTCTTGGGAGCAAGAACTATCGAAATTGCACATGGGCTCAAGCTCTCTCAAATCAGTCCCTTATCCAACAATTCCTATATACAACAATTATTATACTTGTTTTCTAATCTCCTCGTTGTATTTGGGGCTCATCTGGTAAGCAGCTTTGTTCAGTAAACTTTCTCCAGGGATGAAATCTATGTGATGACTAATACTCCACTTTGGTGGCAATTTATCTAGTAAATCGTCCACCACAATGTCGTTGAATTCCTGCAACATTTCCTGCATTTCTGCAGGTAAATCAGAAATTTTAGCGTGCAACAACACTATTCTTGGTCTCCTTACAATAGTATATTTCACTCCGTCATCTTCAATCTATTTTAAAAATTATTTTCCACCCACCAATAGCACTTTTGTTCCACTAGTCTCTGTTTTTTCCTCCTCCTTAATGGGCACTGGCATGTGCTTAATCCCATCCTTAACAAACTTGTAACAGTTTGTCTTCCCATCATGAACAACTTTCTGGTGATACTGCCATGGTCTACCTAGAAGAATATGACACACATCCATGGGCATGATGTCACAAATAACTTTGTCCCTATATTTTCCAATATGGAATTCCACCTCACACTGCTCATCAACCAACAGTTGGTGACCTTTCTGTAACCACGACACCTTATAGGGGGTTCGATGCTTCAGTCATTTTAAACCCAGTTTCTGTTGCAACCAGATTATCAGTGCTTCCACTATCTATAATCAGTTTGCAGCATTTGCCATGTGACTTGCACACAGCCTGGAATAATGTCATTCTTTGGATTTGTTAAGCTATTTCTTTTGCTAGTTTCAGCAATACCTTATTCAAAACCAATGCCTCTTCTATCTCTAGTGCATTATCTACCTCCTGAGGCATTGCCTCCACCTCTTCTATCTGAGCAACATATGCTCCACTTTGACCAACCCGTTATGCTTCAGGACACTCAAAGGATCTGTGCCCCCACTTGTGGCACTTGTAGCACTGGTAGGCATCTCCTTTGTCGTTGCCATTTCCCCTTCCTCTCTGGTATGGCCTTCCTCCTCTAGTGCTACCCTCCTTTTCTACTATCCCTGAGGTTATTGAACTGCTGCCATCTTCACTGTTGTTGGCAGTCCTTCCTGTGCAAAAGGATTATCCTTTCCCTCTACCTACTCCTCGTCCTCTCCTAGCATTCTATTTTCTTGTGATCTTTTATCCCACCTTTAAGGCACTCTGGTATGCTTCCTTTATGGTTTTCAGATAAAGGATAATTATTTCATCCAATATTTCCAGACTTAGGCCATTCAAAAATCTTTCTATCTTTTCCGAGGTGTCTTTAGTATAACCAGCTCTCAAGTTCACTCGATAAAATGCTTTATTATATTCTTTGACCATCATTCCTCTTTGTTTCAAATTATGTACCTGTCAATGTAGAGAAATCTGGTACTCTTTGGGGAAAATCCTACCCTTGATCTTGGCGACCATTCTAGTTCTCTTTTTAATTAGTAAATTATTCAACCTTCTCCTCTCTTCTTAGACATTGTCCCACCATAAGGTTGCGTGTCCTTTCGACTTAGTAGCAGTGAATTTAACTTTCCTATCTTCACTGACCTCCTCACATTCAAAATACCTGTCCAGCTCACTAATCCAGTCCAACAACACTTCTGTGGAAAAACTGACATCATAATTCAAAATTTATGGCTTTGGGTTACTACTAGCCAACATGACTAACCTTAAAAATTTGATCTCAGCTCCTTCTTCATCTGATCCATCTATTGTAACTACAACCTCCTCCTCACTGTCATCCCCTACTTCCGGATCCCGTCTTCTTCCCGCTTCTACTGCCCCAAAATGGGCATTCAGGATCCTAATCTCTTCCCTCAACCCCTCATCTGCTACTCTCTGAATAGCTCTGCCACGGCCTCCTCTTCCAACTTCCATTTTATTAGTTAATTGTTCCTGCTCTAATACGAAAATTTCATGGGTCTAGCCCCTACAACCTTCGCCTAAGTGTTAACTATGATCGTTAATGATAAATGCGTTGGTTGTATTGTTTTATTATATGGTGGTTGGTTGAATGCGGTGTACTGTTGGTGTGTGGAGATGAGGACATGTGTCTAGGTATCGAGCTCTACTCCTTCCTGCTCCTATGCCTCGAAACACTAGTCGTTCATTTCATTTGGCATTGTTTGTTTTTGTTGTGTTGCTATGCTGCTAGTGAGGTTGCAGGGTCTGTTGTGTGAGGGTTTACTATGTCATTTGCCTTTATTTTCTTTCTTGTTTTGTTTGGTCTGCTGTATGATGTGGGTCTTTGCCTGCGAGTGATGCCTCAACTCGTTTTGTGCTGGTTATAAAAACCGGGTGTGAAACCCTCGGTATCGGTTCCTTCTATCAACTTCTACTCAGCTCTACTTCTTTTCTCAGTTTCAGTCTCATGTCCTTTGTCTCTTCTCCGTGCATTGTCTTCGTAGGTTAATGGTGGTGTGTTTTTGCTATATGGTGAAGCTACAGGGTCGCTCGACTTCCGGTTTCCTTCAGTATTTTTCTGAAGTTATGCTCTCCTTCTCTGCTATTTCTCTCTACTTCATTTCATTCAAGCGCTGGCGCCCTCTACTCCTCTGTGGTAGTGGGAAACTCTGTGGTTGCTACCTTGGCTTTGTGGCTCCACTAGTGGTTTGCTCAAGCTTGGCTATGCCCTGGTAAGTTCCCACAACTCCACTCCCTATCCTAGTTGTTTTCCATTGCTATGGATGTGGATTCCTCTGTCCTAATTACCAATGGCCTATTGGGTGGCCTGTGCAAGTGGACGATGGCCTACTCGTAGTCCTTGCACCAGTCTCCTACACCTGAAATGGGTAGGGTCGTCCCTTAGTATCTGTTTGTTATTTTTTTGAGGGTTTACTGTTCATAGGGTTTTATAAGTTGTGGTTGTAGTCAAGCTTGAATTCTATGGTTCTTGGAAATGTTCTTGTGGTCCACTCTATGTGTATAACTCTGTTTTTTATAAATTATACATGTATTTAAATGGCCCTATAATGGACTTGCGAGGGTTTTGTAATGTGGTTATTTTGATACTATTTGTTCGTCCTTGACCAATGCACTGTAATGTCTCGACTTCTTGACAAATATATTTATAATTGTATTTTTACTAGAAATTCATTTGTTTACCTTCTGCAATGGAAATTTGGAATGTGTTTGATTTCGGTACCTGAATCTTGTCTCTATAACAATGGTTTGCTTGACCCCTTCGTATCTTCGTTCTGTTGGCACTATGGTTTGCCTGATAACTCTCCTCACCTTTATGCTTATTGTTTGCGCGTGTATATTAGCTTTGTTGATGGGAAAAGAGAAATAATTTTAACAATATAAAATAGGAATGAATTTAGGACTGTAACATGAATGGTTTCAGATGCTTTTGCATTCAGAAAAGACTTCTGCATTTTCTCTGTATTGCTTCTATGATGGCAAAAAAAAAATTTGCTTTTTCCTTTTGTTTTGTAGAGAACACTCGGTAGTTAGCAGAAATGCCAGTGGTTAAATAATATGGTTACATTAAAATACTTTTTTGAATAAGTGTCTTTTCTTTCTTTGTAAATTAAAACAAACTCTAAATAAAACTAAAAGAAAAAAACAATTACATAAGAAACCATTGTCATTAGCTCAGACAAAAATTTCTAGAAAATAAAAAAATAACTAGTGAAACTTAAACTGTTTTGAACAAGACAAACTCCCTCCATGTGCCTTTGTGAGCTAAATACTCCTGCATTGACACTACAAGTAATTATTTCTATGATATACTTTTGAAGTTAAGAAAGTCCCTACAGTGCCTTCTCCATGCTCAAACACCTTCAATAACTTCTTCAAAAACATAATTGATCAATACATGCTCGGCCTTCAACATATAAAAATACTCCTTGGATATGCTCAAATAGGAAATTAGAGGTCACCATTAGATATAGAATATCCAAAAACCTCTAGGTAGACTCTTCTTGAGCTCTGATAGCACCCTATCCACTCGATGGTGGTTGTGCACCACTTCCTAGAATGCGGGGCTGATGATTATATGTTCCCGCCCACCTTGGCTCTCGCCTATCCCCATCATGGTCTGCAGTAAGGCCATTTAACCTAGGTCTAGGTCTCTAACTCAACACCCTTTCCCATCATCTCCATTAAACCTTCCTCCTGGGGTCCTGTGTTATGGGTGATGACCATCAGTTGGGGCTAGGACCTTACCCCCTTGGTCTCCACTTCTGTCATCATCTTGTGGGATACATGACGACCGGTGGATGGGGCTTAACCCCAACCCCTTCCCTCAATTTGATTCCAATTAAACTTTAAATAAATTTGTTTCCCTATGGTTATTAAGAACCATGAGAAATGGAGTTTGTAAATGCTTCGACTATTGGTTGGGTGGTCAAGGGTTCAATCACGTCTGAGCCTCTATCTCACCATTGCCAAAATTTTAATCCTCCTTGGAGGGACACATGGCACTAGCCTATTGGTCCACTTCAAGAGCCCACAAAACAATAAAAAATAACCAAAAATGGATGAACCAGAAAAGGCCACTTTGCAACATCTAATTTTTCTGTACTTGAATAGTCACCCTAGGTGATGTGAGCAGTACAAAATTCCAGACAACTGCCGAGTAAGCAACCTGCTGCTTTTTTAGATGTTCGGCCAAATGATAAGAATGCAATAACTTAATCATATGGTATATGATTGAGTTCCAATGAGCACTGTTGGATTGAGAATGAGAAGAACTTCATTTTGATACCAGTTTCAAGATGTTTTGTGCACTTTCATTCCTGAGCTAAAATTTGATCACCTCATCAATGTAGATAATAAAGTTCTACAATTTTGGGACTGATATAACTCAATTTTTTTGTTGGATATATCAAAATACACGCATTATGGTTGTACATATTACCTTCAAACTCAGTCATGGTCAGTTGATACTCAGCTTGATGGTCCTCCAAGGTAGTGTTATTTCTCGGTATACTTTTGGCCACCTCACCCATAGTAGAAGCCTCCCGAATATTAGCAGTATGTTTTGTGCTAGTATGATGGGGGAAATTTTCCTATTAATGAGGCTCCCTGTAACCCCAAAATTGAAATGGTGACCACTATGATAGATTTTCCTCAATTTTACTCCATACTTCCATTTGTTTCATTTCATTTTGTGGTTTTATTTTCTGTTGACTCCACCACACATATATGTTAAATTGATCCCTTAATGCATTTCTAGTATTTCGTGCTTTTGTATTTTTCAAGTTGGGGGAACGTTTCCTCCCTTTATGATCCAGGTGGATGTTCTTGGCCACCCACCTATCCCACTTGGACCCCCACAACTATCTCTTTCAGTTTTTCAGTTTTCTTAATTGTAGCGTTATTTACTATTTTTGGCAGTTTTTCAGGTTGTGAACTTCTAGAGCCGTTTTGTGGCCCTAAAATATGTTTCTTGGGAATCTTGGGAGCAACATAGGCCCATGGACTGATATTTATCATCCCAAAGTTGTATTCCTCATATATATCTTTCTAACGAGGTATTATGCACATCAAACGAAGATCATATGCCAAAGTTATGACCCAGGGAGGTTGATGTTCCAATTTACCCAAAATGGGGTCCACAGTTTTGTGCTTAATCTCCTAGGGTTAGGTTTTTGGATGTTTAGGGTTTTCCATTATTTCTTAATAATAAATGGGCCTTCAAGCCTCATTGTAAGACAGTTCAGAGGCATGTAGCTACCACATCTCTTCTAAGAGATAAGCTACCATTGCCCTAGCTAATTTATTTCCATTTCTGTTTGTAAGCATATTTCAGTATTTTACATTAATGAAATGAAGTATTATTTCTATTGCATCTTTGTATTTATGGTTATATCTATAATTTGTTGCATTCCTGTTTAAATCCCAATCACTTTCCTATTGAGACAACTATTACTGCCTTACCCCTTCTACTTCATCTATTGGTAACAAATTTGTGCCTTTCAAATCGCTTCATCGACGGTTTTAGGATTATCAAATTCTATTCTCTTAGTCATATATACTACTAAACGTCTCATAAAACATTGTAACTTAGCCTTTTCCTCACATATATATGGAAGATATCTTATTAAGGAGGTAAATTCTGTCACAAACTCGTCCATGGATAGTTGTCTGAGCCAAAGGTCATGGAATTTCTTCACCTCATCATCATAAAAACATTCCATCATCGACTTCTCCTTAAAGTATTTTTGAAACTCACTCAAGTTAATTTCGATTTGTCAAGTGCGTGTACCATTTTGAATCATTTGAGCACAACATGGATTTCCCCTGGAGCTTGTAAACAAATAATCTTACCTTCAAGTTGTAATTATACTCTTATAACTGAAAATACTTGTTCATGTTGATCATCCAAAATTCAACGACTTCCTCTACCACCACATCAGAGCTCACGGGTTTAATTATTTTGAATTCTGCTTGTAAATTGACTTTCCTTTTTTTCTTTTCCTTAGGGGTGGAGGCATTATCAAGTTCTTCTTCATATGCATCATCTTCATTCTTATCTCCTCGTGGTCACGAGTGTGACTCCCCATAGTTATATTTTAATTCCTTATCTCTACTCTTACTCTATGTCTTCATTACCTAAAATTTGTACGAAATGTTTATGGTTTTGTCGATGAGAGAGGCTCTATAGGATTGGCTCCTAATCCAACATCAATCCCTCATTATCATCATACAGATGAGCCATTTCATACCTTACTTATTGAACTACTTCCAAAAGCATGGTAGTGGTGATTGGGTGTTCTCCTCCTAATTGTACCCACATTTTTGTGTTAGCTCCTACAATGGGTGTAGGACGAGTTTCCATTGTTGGTATTATAGGTTGAGCACCCCCAACTCCTTTCCTCATGGTATATTCTCTACGAATGCAACACATTCAAAGTTGCTATTTGATTATCCAAAGAGGCAACATTTTTGCAACGTGACTGTAATACAACTCGTAAAAACCACAAAACATTACAATTACAGATAGTTTTTTTCTTACCATAGAATAAATATTACAAATGAGTCTAATTCATTATATGTCTTAGCACTAGCTCTTAACTATGTGAATCTTAACTTGGAACGAATATTTTGTACTAAGTGGAGGTGAGCATAGCAACATAAGTGTACAATTTTTTATGACAATTGGATCACACCCAAAATTACTATTATGATGTCTTTGAGGATTATGATGTGCATATATTTTTACCCCACGTTAATTTGACATCTCGAATTTTCCACTAAATAAACACAATATTAATTCCATATTACTCTGTATGGGACACCTAGTTCTATGGAAACCCTTGATGATCTTTGGCGCAAATCATATTATTCTTATTTTTCATATGTAGTTAAGTGAAATGACACAATTCCCATGCTTGCATTTTACCTTACCGCCCCATCATTTTGTAGCTGCATTTCAGCTAGCAAAGCCTAAGGCAACGAGGGTTCCAATCGCTAGACTTATGGTGAAGCTTGGTATTTTCTAGGCCTTGGTATCCATCCTTCTTGCAGAATGGTTTTTATTAATGGCATGTGTTCTTTTGTATCACTATTTTTTCTCCTCATTATGGATCTTTTACAGAGGATATCATGTGTCATAGGTAACAGGCTACTTAAAGGCTTTTCCATAGAGGTTCGATTGTTTATAGTTCCCCCATGCCATGAAAGTCTTACAAGTAACACTCAAATCATCCATTCTTCAGCCTGCTCTCATTTGTGTTGGATTGGGAATTTCTTAGAAGTTTGGAATGGTTCTTGTCTAGAGCAGGTAATATATTTGGTTGCGCCACAACTCTTCTCTTCACTCTAGTTATTTTTATAGGTCTCTATTACTTACCTAACTAATTCTACTATAGGTGTATTTCCCATTTAATTAGAAAGATTATGGATAAATTTTAACTCTTCCATGTGCAGGTATGAGGGTTCCATTTCATATGACTTCACAATCATTATGAACATTGCTACATATGATTCTATGACATTCAACGCTTACATAAATTTTTATTATGTTCTAGGTTTGGTTCTATGTCAAATATTAAATGTTTTTTTGTGAAGGGCCTCGAGCCCACTCTCATGTTTTTTGCTTATGTTTTTCGCGCCCATGTTTATGGCTCTCATCGATTAATAGGTCAAATCAAGTTTGGTGGGATCTTATGGCTGTAGAATTAGTATACCCTTAGAGGGTTTCTTGGTATTTATATAATTGTGAAGGGCAATGCTACATTTAATTGATTATAGTGTTTCGCGATAATTTTGTTTTTTCAACTCTACTTTGAATTTGTTATACTAAATTTGATATGAAATAGTATTTGAAGTTATGAGGAAAATAAGTTGAGTTAATGAATTAATGTATAATGTGTGAATGCATTTCTTACAGGTTTTTGGTTTCTTTCTCAACTGATATATACGTATTAAAGGATTAGCTCAATAATTTTTCTTGATGAATTATCCTTATTCAAATCCTTATTTTGGGTGCTCATTAGTGTCGACATGCTCACGAATCTTAATCAATCTTTGAACTATAATCCATTGGGCCTTACCAAGGCTTAATTCCTTGACAATTGACTACATAAAAACAACATTTTTATTTTGTATCTTGCTTATTAATTTGTTCATGTTAATGTCTTTCCTCCATTTCCTTCCTAAAACTATGTTTCTAAAAATGCAATTATACCAACTAATTAGACTACATAATAAGAACATTTTTAATTTGTATCTTGGTTATTAATTTGTTCATGATAATGTCTTTCCTGCATTTCCTTCCTAAAACTATGTTTCGAAAAATACAATTATACCAACTAATTAGACTACATAATAAGAACATTTTTAATTTGTATCTTGGTTATTAATTTGTTCATGATAACGTCTTTCCTACATTTCCTTCCTAAAACTATGTTTCGAAAAACACAATTATACCAACTAATTAGAGGAGACTCAACCGTGTGGAATTCCTTCCTAAAACTATGTTTCTAACAATACAATTATACTAACTAAATAGAGGAGACCAGACCATGTGGGATTTTGTCCACCCAGTCCATTCATATCATACACTTATGCCTAGAAGTGAGACTTTCCTCACATGGGTTTCTCACACAAGTATGAGGCTAACCCACTCTAGTTAGTTATTTTACTTACAAAATGAAGCATTAATTTATTCTATAATTCAGTAGGCCAATTTAAAAATGGTTTTCATTACATTATGTTTTCTTTTATTTGTTTAATGTATTATTCATTTTTAAAGAACTAATTTCTCTACATACATGAGAGACCTCTCCACCCAAACCAGTTCCTTTATTTTCCTATCGTGCACAAATAAATTGAGGGGACTAAACTTATAGTGTTTCTTCCAACTTTTTAAGGTTCCAAATAAACCTTCTCTTCTTATCTTATTAAGGGTAAGAGTACATCCACTCTTTACCTATCTCCTTTTAAAAGAAATGACAAATCTATTTCATGTCACACACTTTTAAAATCTTGTTCACTTCATGCTTTTACACAAGAGGCATATACACTAGAGGGACAAAAAATTTAACTTATATAAAATTTTGAATACACTACTCATATCACATTTATTTAACACACTTGGTAGTATTTTCACTTTTCATAGCAGGGGAATTTACATTTTCATCATAGTGACTGTAGCACATTACTTTAACGCAGTTATGTGAAACTTTTAACTTTTAAGATTTTCAAAGTAGAAATAAAATGTATACAATTATTCTAGTAAAAATATGATCAATTCCAAATTATTTTTCTTATCTTCATACTCAAATTATGAGGGAATTAATAGGGGTAGAATATTCTTCCACCCAACTTGTGAGATTGGAAATTAAGTCGAAATTTCCACCCTAACCTCTTCATTTCAAAATTTGTATCAAAGACGCTACCCATTTTCTTCCACCCATCGAGTGAAATTGGAAATTAAGTCAAAATATCAGCCCTAACCTCTTTGATTTCAAAAGTTGTATCAAAGGCACTGCCCATTGATGGACCTCAAGAGTTGTGTGAAGCCCATAAGCCTAAACTTTAGGGTTTATATGAGTTGGAGACTAGGTGAGGAACACCTGTACTCACTTTTACCTCACCTTTGTAGCCTCCTCCTCAAGGTTTCTTTCTTTCCTCTTTGTAGCCTATGAATTCTTTCTCCTTCTTTCGTGGTTCGCCTTTTTTTCCAAACTTAGATATTTTGTCTTTATGGGAGAAGGATATAATTGTACCAACTAATAGGAAAAATAAACGAAGTTTTTTTTTTTAACTCTTTTCTAGCAAGTGGATAATTGAGTATAACATTTATTTTATGAAAATAAACATAAGTTTCAACTTCTTAGAGTTTGTGCTTTTCTCTACTTTGTCCTTCATCACTAAATCTTACCAAGTAATGATCATATTTACAATTTATTTTATATGTATATATTATATATATATATAATATTATTTTTTTTTTTATATATAATATATATAGTTGACTTAGAAGTATTTTATTTTTAATCTATATTTTACATATTTAAAATGTTATAATACCCCAATGTATTTAGAATATAAATATTATATCCATAAAACTTTTCCTTTTCTTTAATTATTTTCATTTAAATATTATTTAACATTGTCACATGTCAAATTGAATTATTTAAAATTTATTTTTTTATAAATATTATTATTTTTTAATTTATTAATGTAAATATAATTTTATTATTTTTAATATAATATCAAATAATAACTCTTTACCGAACAAAAAGTCAAAGATTAAAATTTAATCCCATAGAAGCTATTAATTAAATAAAATTTGTTAATATGTAACATTAAATTACAAATAATTTTCATACTAAACAAAAGAGCATTGCTTTCACACAACAACATTCAAGAATTTTTTTTTTTTTTGACATGATGTGTTCTACTTTTGGGTCGGCCATGTTCATTTTTATTTGTTTTAATTGAAAAATGGCATCAAACTTTTTCCTCGTTTCAAAGGTGTTGTGCCCTCATCATATTCTGCTAACGAATATTATATTTAATTAATTCCTACAATTCGGATGCACCATATTTCTATTTATACTTTCACATCCGTTAGTGTAATGCCCTTCGGTTGATAGGCAACCGGGCATGCCCTCCATCCACTGGGCGAAGTGAATAAGTCATGAAGAACCACGAGGAGCGGCCAAGGACATGACATATTGTTATGTGGATGAGTTGGGTGTTTTGAGTTTATATGGGCAAGTTGGGCAACTCTCACCACAAGCCAACCGAGGAGTGTAAGGCAAACAAGGAGATGAATTGAGGGGCGGTCCCACGCCATGGGTGGGCCGACCTACAAAGGCATGAACTGTTTGATGAATGCATTTTTGGGAGGAAATATGGAGGGTCGGCCGAGGGCATGCCCTCCACACACATCAAGGCATATATATATGCGAGCGAGGGAAGAATTTTGACCATCGCACTTCGCACTTCGATTATCAACATAAGGTGCACAGATAGGAGGTGCAGTGGCGGTATAGGCATGAGTTATGTGCCTTCCCACCATGCACGGTTGCATGAAGGTCATGGCATAAATGTTGGGTAGTCGAAGGCGCGGGTGTAGGGCGTTCTAAGGAACCCGCTCACCGAAGTCTTTCAACGAGCTTGGGTTGTATTTGTAGGTTTTAACCCCGTATATAAATTACCTGCATACGAATTCTAAATCATAGGAAAAATAAAAATGCGAGAGCATAACACAGAAAACACATATACATAGAGATTTCCCACTAGATCTCAAAGCCGAGACTACCAGCTTGATTTTTCATTATATTCCTTTCAATGTTACAATACATATTTATACATGACGAAGCATCCATTACCATGGACCAAAAAACCATCACATCCAATACCATGGACCAAAAAGCCATCGATCCAATACCATGGACCAAAAATCGTCGCGTCCAAAAAACATGTGCGAAAATCATGCGCAAAACCATAGGTGCGTCCGCCCAACCTAACATAGGGTCCAAAACCAACCTAAAGTGGGGTTATGGGTACCCCTCAAAACCCCCATTAACTATGTGGAAAGAATATAACACAACCCAACAATCTCCCACTTGTTGTTTCCTTTCCACAGGGGGCCACATGAGAGCTTAGTCATTTTT
>APFE030482956.1:0-10168 GCA_000404065.3 Pinus taeda | reverse complement strand
TTGGTAGAGTCATTTATTTTTTAATTAAATTAATAATTTTAATTTAAGAGTTCTACAAATATTAAATTTACAATGAAAATGATTTTTTATTTAAGTGATATATGTTGAGTGATTCATTAAAAATGAACTTATAAAGTTATTTAAAAATTATAATTTTGATTCTCGATGGGGGTGTTGGACAGTTGGAACTCATTGAGGTTTGAAGCATGACATACGACATTTGGCATGGGCAGAGGAGGGTAGGCAATCTACCTTCCCATTACATTGTGTTTAATTTCTTTATCTCAGAACATGTGAAACATCGTCCCTCGCCTACGAGAGAGATAATAGGATAGTCTTAGGGATTCATGACACTTGCGATAAGGTGGTTAAGTAGTGTCAATCATGCAACATTCCAAATGGTATTTGGCTCTCTATGGGATGTGAATTGGTACGTGGTTCCTTTTCTCTAGGTCGTATGGGTATGGTGGCAGACCTCCAACCATCGCTCATACTGCAAGATTATGAAGGTAACAACTCCCTCCTTGCCTTTATGGGTGAAAATTTCCTTTTCATTTTTTGGTGAGAGGGTCTGCTGGTTGGAGAGGTGGATGTTGTTGGGTATAGGTGCCTCATGCGTCGGTAGTTTCTTGAGTTGGTATTTTGGGTGGTGGTGCTTTGGCTTTGTGTATAATGGTTGGCGCTTTTGCGATTGGTACCAGGTTTTCTGGTGGGGGTGATTTTGCTCGGGCTCAGGGTTTGGAGCATGCCATATTCTGGCTCTCTTTGATTGACATTGTCGGGTTTTTCCTTGTTGGTGCTACTGGATGAAGAATTCCATTTAGGGAAGTCTAGTGGCTCTGGCGATGCTCAAGCTTCTGGGAGTCTGGGTGTTTTTCCTTCCCTGCGTGTAGTTGGGCAGCTTTCCTTTGGACCCTCCTGGTGAGGGGTAATTTGGCAATATTAGCCTAGGTCTGTAATATATTAGTGGTTAATTTGGTTGGTGGATACTAGCGGGGTTGGGTCATTTCACCTCTTCTCGCTGTGGCGTGGAGTGCAGAGTCTCTGGTGGTAGTGAACAGGCTAATAGAGTGAGTGTGTAGCTGTTGGTGTTGCGGTTCAGGGTATTGAAAAGTGTAACTAGGTTTGATCTTCATAATGACATGTGTAAAGTGTGATTTTATGTAAATGATGAAAAGAAGAAAAATAAAATTATTATCGTAATACTTGTCTCATGGGTTTTATGAGCAAGGGATTTTACTTTTAGTAATGCCTCCCATTGTAAGCCTTTAGGTTTTATCATCAAGTCATAAAAAGTCTATATAGTCAATGTCACAAGATGTTGTCACAACCCTCAACCCTCCAAGACCTTGTCACAAAATCACCTTGAAGTCAGCCCAAAGATGTTTCCAGATGGCATGTCGTCCTAGGCACATGATCAAGTCAGCTTACTTTTGGGTGCATTGACTACTATAAATAGTTAACTCACCCTTCATTTGGAGACACACAATTTCGGTCAATATGAAGTAGCAAGAAGTGTGAGAAGGTGAAGGAAGACAACCATATAACTAACATTCAGAAGGAAGGAAAGATTGAATCATTTAACACTGTTTTTGGGCTACGAACCTCACACGTGTGGCTAAAAAGCTAGGGTTTCTGAAATGGTGTCATAACAGTCCAAGAAAAGGTTATCTAAGGGTCTCCAAATTAGTTCCATAGGTATCCGAGTTCATCTAGAGAAGTCTCCAAAATAGCGAAAAAGAGAAACACCTGAAAACTTGTTCCTACTCCTCACACGTGAGATTGTAGTAGTACGAACTGCAGATTTGTGGGAAAGAGGCTGAAGTTTTAGGGTCACTGAGAAGTGCAGTAAATAAAGAAGTTTGACTTGCGTTGACTTGTGTAAGGAGAAGCAACAAAGAAGGATTTTGTGACATGGTATTGGTCTTGGTATTCGTTAATTTAAGTCTCTATAAGAAGAAAAATTTGTTTGGGTTTTCCTCTCAAGTGGGAGAGTTTTTGGCCTTGGCTGATAGCCTATATTCTGTGTCTCTTGCCTCTTTATGGCTTATTATTTGGTCGTTGTTTGATGAAAACTAACACTATAACAACATAAGTAAAAGAAGATCCTAATTTAAGAAGTAAAAAACATGCACAAACAATTATCAATAAAAGAGAAATCACCTAATATCAATGCCTTAGATCTTTCAACATGGTATCAGAGCTAAGGTGACTAAGTCAAGGAAGGGCATCTTTTCAAGGGACACTCAAGGATCAAATCTTGAGGAAGACATCAAAGAAAATCTAGAATATCATCTTGAAGTCAAGATCTACAAAGGAAGTCTTGAGATCATCATCTACTCAAGTTGAAGATATCTACAAAGCTTGAAATTAATTCATCCAAGAGAAGCAATTCATGATCAAGATCAAATTGTCATCTTGAAGAAAGTAAAAACAATACCTCAATCAAATAAGCATTCCTACGATCGGATCTCAATCAGTTTGAAGTTGGAGTGTCTCAAAGACTATTCATCCAAAGGAAGCTAGATCAAAAGGGGTTGTCATCAAGATTCTAAGGCGACCTCTCTCTCGTTGAAGCAAGGCCCTTACCATTAAATACATCACCAATAATTTATCATTGATCTTCATCAACAAAGACATCACCATCAAAGGATCCAAAGAGATCTCACTCTCTGTGTGATCAAGGATCATTCTTGAAGAAAACTACCTTTATCAAGGAGAAGTTTTCTATCCTCTATATCATCATCAAGGAAGCAACAAGAAGAAGGAGCATGCTATAAAGTAAGTATATTTATGTCCACATCTGAATATGTCAAAATGTATTTTTGCAAGGAAAGCAACAAATTAGTTGTGGCTTCAAACTATCTTGCATGGAAGAAAAACACAGATTTGAATCTCATTGAAAATGAGGTTATGAAACATGTCAAAGGATCTATCACTAAACCAGGGAAGGAATATGCTCAAGCTCTTGCAAAGTATATGAAAGGTGAAGTTAGGGCTCAAAATATTCTCATAGAATCCACCAAGGATCCCCTCATCCCTTATGTATCAAAACTTGAAACTTCAAAAGAAATCTATGACAAATTGGTAGAGTTGTATTCTGTAAGCACTACTAGAGAAGTCATCTCATTAAGGAAAGAAATCTACAAACTGAATATGTCAAGGGAAGATGGGATAACCTCATACTTTATGAGGATATCAGATATTTGGGATCAACTTCAAGATCTGGGAGAAGTCATGTCTAATAGAGAAATTACTGCAATTGTACTAAATGCACTACCAGAGGAGTGGGGTAACTTTACTTCAAGTATTTATGGGAAGAAAGAAACTACTCCATTATAGGATCTATGGTCACTGTGAAAGATTGAAGAACCTAGAATAAAATCCAAATATGATATGGGAGTAGGTGAGCAAAATCAAGCTTATGCTACAATGGAAAGAAGAAAGGGAAAATTTGGAAAGTTTGGTTCTAGGAAAATAAAAGGGACATGGCTAAGATTCTATGCTACGAGTGTCAAGAATATGGGAACTACAGAAGAGATTGTCCTAAGATCAAGAAGGACAATAACAAAACAGGAAGAGAAGAATTTCATGTCATCGAAGAAATGGAGGACGCTGAAATGAAGAAATCCAAGAAAAAGGAAGTAAGAGATCTCTACTATGAATGAAAGAGTCATCCTCACCTAGTTCTTTTCAAGTTTCCAAGCCTTTTGTTGTAAGATATGGATATCATGATTCACTAAGAAATATGATGGGATGCATCATGGCATCATAAAATCATTGAAAGCAAGAGCTTGTGACATCATTGTAGAGAGGCATGAAAGATGGTTGAAATTGAAATGTATGACAGTCAACTATAAAGGATATAACTCTTGGGAACCTCATTGGAAACATAAGTGGAACTTATGGAAAGGAAAAATTCATCTAGGACAAAGCTCATCATACATCAGTGAAAAGGAAACATCTGCTGTTTGGGGATACTCGAGATCCTCAAGATTCTCTGATGACATCTTCATCGAAAGGTTCACTGATCAAGAGGGGAAGCAAGTGTTTCATCAAGAATTCCAAACTTGTGGCATTCATGGGATGTTGGTATGATGACATAAGAGGTGAAGCAAATCAAGGGATTGAAGCTCTTTTCAATCAAGGAAGCTACTAAAGAAAGTTTGGATGATACAAAGAAAAATGAGGTATGTATGCTTGTATTCAATATTGTAAAGTCGTGCCATGTGGTTGCAGGTAACATGGATCAATGCTCTATCTTGAGAGCATGATCAAAAGGAAAAGGATCTCCTCCTTTGAAAGGATGCAAGAATGCGTGGGTCACACATTCACTAGATGAAATCAACCTAATATGTCCTCATATGTAATATGCAGTGGTTGACATCAATTGAAGGAATTTTGATTGGAAATTCGTGGGAAGGAAATGTGTCAAGAAAGGAAGGAAGAGATCGTGGGATATGAAACCATGAAAACGAAAATCAACATCCAAAGACCAAGAGATTTGACTAGGATATTTCCATGAAAGATGTGTAGACTCTGATGAAGTCTGAAAAATAAAGAGACCCTTGACAATATATATCTTTGGGAGATGTGTTGACATGTATGCAAGATGTCGATGCAAACTAGAAGTTGTCATGATGAAAGACCCTCATAGAGGTAATTTTGATTTAAGTTTTCATTTCTTATTTTTGAACAAATATCTAGATGGGCTTATGTAGAGCTTTTGAGGGAAGATCTATGGATATCTTCTACCACCAATGCCCATGTAGTAGAATGAAAGATACTTAAGGAAACGTGGCATGAAGAAGGGGGCATGGCATGAAAGGAAGTCCATGTATGAACTGATGGATCAATTTTTGATGATGGCATGACTGGCTCATGGATGAAAGTGATAGATGGTTTGTTCCCTATGAAGAAGTCCCAAACATGAAGACTCCTAAATAATGAAAATAAGTTCATGACATCATGAAGAGGAGTTCTTCAAGCAGTTGGTTGTCCCATCATTTCCACCAGAGGAGCTGCTATATATCCCTAATTAAGAGGGAGCCTGGAAACAAGTTTCTTCTTTGGTAGAAACTTGGAAGAAAAATTCTTGAGCTAAGAGGGAGTTTAGGTACATTCCTTTTGTAGGAATGAGTACATTCCTTTATTGGAACAGATATGTCATCCCTAATTAAGAGGGAGAGATAAACACATCATTATTGTCTTCACTTGGGAAGACATAATGGAGGATTGGGTAAACATCTCACATCCGATACTATTTGAGGATGAGTTAGGGCATACAATATAAGAGAAGTCATAGATGACCAATATTCTTTGAGGACTAGGAATCCAAGATGAGAATAGTCTTGGTGGAATACACCCAGAGAACTCGGGTGGGGTATGCTCCGAGAGAGACGATGATAAGGGTGTCTATACTTCATTGGTCTTGCTGACATTGAGCTCACATCTTGTGGAGAGATAGAGTTATTAGTCAAGGAATTTCTATGTAACAATGCTGTTTGTTATGATGCTAAACAAATGGGTTACCAATCCGACTTTTCTTATGATAAAATTTTTCATATTGAGAATGACCAAGTACCATTATAAATACCTCGCTAGTTAAGAGGGAGTGTCCAAAAGTGTAACTAGGTTTGGTCTTCATAATGACATGTGTAAGCACTTATGGTTTAAAAATAATATAATGGAGTGTGGTTAACGATAAGCAAGAGACTAGAAAGTCTTGCAGTAAAATAAAAAATTGACGTTGCGTCGCGAGAGTTTTATAGTATTTTCCTTGGGCTTGTGCCCTATGTCTCCTAGTTTGAAAATCATTATGAAGTCTAACACAATTATCTAAGAAGGCATGAATTTCTCACAAGATCACACCATTTTAGCTCATTTTATTGCGGAGTTCAGGACTATACGGAACAAATACTTATGTGGAACTGAAATTTAAGCAAAACAAAGATATGTGTGGAACTGTGGAGATAAAAAGGTAAGTTTCGTTGTTTAGCACAAGATGAGCCAAAAGAACATATTAAATCAATCCTATTGAAAAAGTGGCACAAATATCTAGACTTGGGTGTAATGATTTCTCTATTATAGAATTCATTTTTGTGTTGAGTGCAAAGAAATGAAGATGTCCTTGTCTTTATAAATTGTAGTTAAAATGCTTGTAAAGTGGTAAACAAAAGTGATAAATTTGAGAGTTAGCGATTGCTTATTAGTTATCAATTGCTAACCTTGGAACATGATAATTTCAATACTGCAAAGTGGATTGAGGATTTTAATGGTTCGAAAAATCTTACCAAGTCTAAGGAGCTTAAGGCATATAATAATGTTGCAATTATGAAAAAGAAGTTAATAATTTCATATATTAGTTTGAAGTGACTGCCATTCATGCATTTCAATAGAGATATACCTTATTTGTTTTAATGTCATTATTGAAGACAAATTTGGTCAAAATGTATGGAAATATCAAGGGAAAGTGAAACCATGATAGCCTTTAACTCCACACATGTCTTACCTTTGCACATGCCTTATTCCACACATCCCTTTAACTAGTTTGAGTTTTGTGACAAGACGACAACTTGACAATTTGTATAGAGGTTCTTAATAAAAATACGAGCCCTCTCATTTTTATTTTCTACCTTTCCCTTCTTCTCTATGTTTTTCCTATGCTTAAAACCCTTCATTTATTGTTTTTCCTCATGTATAAAATTTATAGTTATATCCTTTTGTAACATTGCAAAAAACCCCCACAAAAAAGTCATTTTCTATTACATATTGTTAATCCTTTTCCTATGATCCCTCTCTCCTCTAGAGCAAATATAGTGATATGGCTTCTAAATTTAGGCAATTCAATTCTTGAAGAGTGAGATCTCGACCTGGATCACATGTTGATCTGCTAGAAAAATCCAACGTTTCTACATTTTAATTTGCTAATTACTAAAAATAAAATAGCAAAATGCCCTGTATGTTATGTTTTTGTGTGTTTTTATTGAAAAAAAATTGGTCAAAAATGTACGAAAATTGGGAAAGAGTGAAAGTGAAACCAAAATAGTCTTTGATTCCGGAGATGATTTATTCCGTACATCACTTATCTAGTTTGTTGCAAGACGAAAATCCCACATTTTGTGTAGAGGTTCCTAATAAAAATGTCTAAAACCTTATCCTTCCTTTTTATATTTTTCCTATGTCTAAAACCTACCCTTTTTGGTTTTTCTTTATATGTATAAAATCGATGGTTACTTCCTTTTGAAACATCGCAAAAATCCCAAAAAAAAATGATTATCTTACATGTCTTAAGTTGTAAAATCTTAAATGCATTCCCATGGTGACACAGGACTTTCAGTGAAATAACATAGAAAGTTTTGTCTCTCGCTATTTATAGTTTGCGAATCGTTGCTCCTGACACTTGTAAATAGCAAACTGCAATACTACATCAGTGAATCACTTTTGCAATGACATGGCTTTAAACTTCACATTTTGCGTTGTCAGTGTTCCTGTCATGTGAAGACATGTCATTAGTTGACATACAATATTTGTAATGATGGAAATGGGTAGGTCAACATTAGTTAAAAGGTGAAGAAAGTTGAATTTCACATCCTTTGGTAAATTTATTTTTCCATCTCACCACAACAATTTCATGAATTGTTACAAATACAACCAACATACTGCACCACATATTTACATTAAGTGTATTCAATTACCTCTAATCATGTGATTAGATCTTAAGTCTTTGGTTACCAAATGAACCTCTATGAGTACATTATATTGTCAAGGTTCATTGTTATTATCAACATATAGTTAGGATGCCACCTTGCATGCATTTCCCATAATTTGAATGTTTAATGCCATTTATTAAGAAATGATATATATTATTTATTTATTTTTTTTCCAAATTTTATCTCCATTTTATTCTTCTCTATGAACTCATCTCTCTCACTCAGTGAATTTTCATAAAGCTCAAAACATGGGTAAGTAACTCAAGAAGATACAAAATTCCCCATAACCAATAGTCGAAGACCTAGACGATAAAAATCCTAACGCCAACCTGTTCTTTGATATCATCATTACAAAAAAAAACATTAGTGCGTCTTCCTGCTTTTGTATGTATAAATTTCTTGAGGATGGAATTGATGGAATTTCAGAAGAGGTGATGCTACTCATGATACCTCTTTGTGCAATGTGGTGAAGTCACCCTTACATAAAATTATTGCAGGACCAAGAATTATTCCATACAAAGACATGATTCATTAGGTTGTAAATCATGTAGATGTGCCTATGCATTGCATATGCACTACTAGAGGCACACTTGTGGGTTATTTTCGTCCTGGCGGCCTTCAAGTTATGTATAAACTTCCTGAGTCCAAACTCTAGTATAATACACAATTTATACATAAATTGATTCAAAAGGAATGTGTCGAGTTTAAAAAAAAAAATGTATGTATTGATTAAACCCTAGATGATTAGTGAACATAGATTCAAAGAAGAGTCTCCCAGAGAATATGCCATTGCCCTTCTAAATACATAACAAGCCTTTGTCACCTCCATACTTTGCAGGATTTTAGGTGGAAAATGAGTTACACATTTTCCTTTAGAATGGGTTCCACCCAATCAGAGGGCTTCAAAGGCTTTTTGTTTCAAATGGGGAACTATCCTCTTTGAAAATATATGTGTTGGACGGATAAATCATTCTTGCAGACAAGATCGATCTCCCTAGTATCGAAAGATATCTAGCAACAAAGAGCACAAGCAAATCTACTTTTCTCTAAACATGTTTCAATTCATAAATGAAAGCTAAGAGGTGTAACAGACCCTACCTCGGTCCAACGCTTGTTTTGTGGCAACTTTATTCCAACAGCGTCAAGCAGTTCCTTTTCAATAACCTGCATACACAAACAAACACACATCAAAGAACACCTGCATAGATATTATAATAAAACATGTTCATTATGAAGATCAAGGAGCTCATAAAATAAACCATAGAGACAACTCATTGAGAAAAAAAGACTTGATTGTATTAACTTTATGAATAAAAGAACCTTACAACCTTTACCTTGATGTTGCACAAGTTCTTTCCAGGGTCTAGTAGGAGTCTCCTCTACTTTGACAAGCCTCACTCACTTTCCAAATGACATGAAAGGTATGTGATCTCTCCTCTCACAAGCTCAAAAAGGAAGTCTAATTTCCAATAGCATTTACCCTCAAGAATCTTTAGCTTTCAACCTCTCCTACAACCAGCCCAATCCCTGAATTTATAGTGCAGATGGAGAAAGTTGCAGGTCCACCATTGAAGGGATAAGTTCCTCCTTCAATGGGATAAACGCCTCATATCATGGAGTTAGCTCCCTTAGTTATGGAATGGATGAACCAAGGTGGAGCGAATTTGCCAGCGCAATATTCCTTATTGAAGTGTCTAGAAGTGACCCAAGATGAGTTTTTAAGAATGAACTCACGCCTTTTTAACTTTTACAAGGGTTCACACCCATTACTCAACAAACAAAGCGGTCAGGTTCGCAGGAAACATGACCATTGGGTGCAGCACCGCAGGTAATGCTAGGAGAAAGTGCGAAACCAGGATTTGAGATATTTTTAAGGTCTTTCTCCCATTTTCAAGGCTCGACATGAAGAGCTTAGGCTTAAGACTTGCAAAAGAGTTATGTATGAGTGTTGATGGACTCACACAAATTGTAGGAAGTCATGGTGACAATTTTTTGTGTAACAGATTGCCCCCTAAAGTGCGAAGTCTGTAGTAGATGAGGATGGTTTTTTGATCATCTAAGAAGAGTGAAGGACTTTATCATTTCAAGGATCTTCCTGTGGATACCCTGGTCGGAACCTGTGAAAACATTCAACACAAAATATATATATGTGAAAATATCATCGCTGAGGTAGGCATTCCCATACTCAGATCAAAATTGACTAAGAACTATCTAAAATTGTTCTGATACAGGAATGATTTTGTATTACACCACAAGTAGGAACACATGGACACAGTATGGGTGCAGCCATCTATTTATGAATAGTCCACTATATAATGATAACAAAATTCCTCGCAGCCTGGATGGTGGAAACTAGATCCAGGGTCTTCATTTCTACATCCCGAACTAGTACGATTCTATCCATGTGAATGAATGTGTCGAAGTCAAACATGGTAGAAACCACTTGATTACCAGTC
>APFE030482955.1:0-14300 GCA_000404065.3 Pinus taeda | reverse complement strand
TACAGTAGCTGATTTCTTGTCTAGGATCCAAAATACTAAAGAAGATTCTCCTGTAGAGGATAAGTTTCCAGATGAATATTTGTTTGCAGTAACTACTAAGACTCCTTGGTATGTAGATATTTCCAACTATTTGGTTACAGGGAAATTGTCTCCACATCTATTTCCTGGTGAAAAAAGAAAAATTGTTCAGGAGAGTTCAAAATATTCATGGATTTCTAACGAATTGTTTAAAACAGGGCCACATTGTGTGATCAGAAGATGTGTTCGGGAAGATGAAATGCCTGACATCCTAAAGGCATGTCATGATGAGACATGCGGTGGACACTTTGCTGACAAAAGGACGACCTATAAAATCCTTTCTTTAGGATATTATTGGCCTTCCCTTTTCAAGGACACAAAAGAATATGTCAAAAGGTGTGACAGTTGCCAAAGTGTAGGGAAACCGACTCTTTCAAATGAAATTCCATTACAACCACAGGTACTCATTGAACCCTTTGAAAAATGGGCTTTAGATTTCATTGGACCCATTAATCCACCATCGAAGCAAAAGAAGTATATATTGGTATGCACTGATTATGTCACTAAATGGGTAGAAGCCAAAGCGTTACTTTCTGCTACTGAAAATTCAGTTGTTAACTTTCTTTATGAGGAAATTTTTAGTCGCTTTGGTGTCCCAAGATAAATTGTGACAGATCAAGGAAGTCAATTTACATCCAACATGATGGAGAAGCTGATGGAAGAATACAAGATCAAGCACAGGAAATCTACTCCTTACCATCCGCAAGCAAATGGCCAAGTGGAGTCTACAAACAAAGTCATTGAAAGTATCATCATCAAGATTGTTCATCTGCATAGAAGAGATTGGGCTGAAAGGCTTCCTGAAGCCTTATGGGCCTACAGAACTACATGGAGGAATACAACAAGAAATTCTCCTTATGAACTTGTTTATGGGAAAGAAGTCCTGTTCCCCATTGAATTTCAAGTTAAAACTTTCAAGATGGTAGTTCAGTTGGGGATGGACCTATCAGAAGCCCAAAAACACAGAATGTAGCAGTTGAATGAACTACATGAGATTAGACAAGAAGCAATTCTAAGAACTGATCTAGTTCAACATCAAAGAGCTAAGTGGCATGACAAATATATCAAAGAGAAAAAGTTTCAAGAGGGACATTGGGCATTACTATTTGATTCCGTGTTTAAAGACTTCAAAGGAAAATTTCAGACTCATTGCCTTGGGCCATATGAGATCGACAAAGTCTTTAACAATGGAGCGGTAAGAATCAAGAAAATTGATTAATTTCAAACTCCTCTTATTGTGAATGGCCACAGATTAAAGATTTATCATAAGCCACTTGAAAAGAAGAATTTGTCAAAATGTTTCAAGAGAATTCTGCAATAAGGTTGGTGAAGAAGAATCCTTCTTCCCCACCAACCTAGCCTTTGTTCCTTTCTGTTAAAAGAAGAAAAAAGAAAAAAAAATATAACAAAAGATAAAAAATAAAAAATTATAAGCCTGAATAAGCCTGAAAACCAATCTCTGATTTACAGTCTTATACAGAAAATTTCGAGTGAAAATCAGGGACACCTGACACTCTATATTTTCCAAAAAAAAAAAAAATCTTTCTTTCTTTCTCATTTCCATCTCACTCCACTCACTTCATCCCACTTCATTTCATTTCCATTTCCACTCCACTCACTTCATTTCACTCCATTTCATCAATAAAAGTTTTTTTTCTCCCCCATGATCATTTCCATTCAGATAGTTATTGTCTAACTATCTCTATTTAACTAAGTGGTTGTTGTGCCAAGTTTCTGCAGCTGGAATCAGTTTCCACAGCCAGAAGCAGTTTCCGCAGCCACCACTCTATTTTTCAAATTTACAGTCAAGATATTAGTGTAATAAAATGAAAATGTAGGTATGACTAAGCATATGCTATGAAGACATGTATATGGAGCATCTACAGACAACAATAAGGAGCAATTGAGTAAAGGCTAATGGACAACAAAGACAAGGATTCCAAAGGTATGGGCAAAAATTTCTTTCAAATAGCAATTAAAGGCACAATTTTTCATAGTTATTAAACCTTAAAGCTCACTATGTGCAATTATTATTATGATAGCTTCACTACCATTCCACGACCTTACTCTATAAACCATACATTTACTCCCTAAACGGTCTCATGATTATTTTTCGGGTTCAACTTATAGATGACTGCACTTCCACACTCCACTTGTATACATGAGATTTGACCTATGTAAATACGGCTCCTCTCCACCGTACTTTGTGCAGTCATTTTATCAACGTGTAACGTCTTTCATGTAGCTGTTCAATTCAAAATTCTGACACCATTTCACTTGTGTTAAAGCTACACCTCGTTAGCATATGTATCCATTTCATCTTGGCTGATCATCCTTTGTTTCCGCTTACAGTTCTTGAACACCCCAATTCCCGTATCCATTTTCCATTTTCGGCCATCGTTCTTCCACAAACCTTGCAACATAGCCGTCTTACCTCTGATAAAACCCTCATACGCAGTTAAATTCCAGAAAGAATTTTAAACAAAGGAAAAGATGGGACGGTTACTTAGGGCAGAGCTGGAAGGGCTTAAGTTCTTAGAAGGGTACCCTCAGGCAAAATAGTTGCTAAAGAAAGCTAAATGGCTTCGTTTCATTCAAAAATTCAAGGGCCATAATGAAGAAGTAACGAAAGCCTTTGCAAGGTCTTTCAATGAACAAGTGGTGGAGATTGGAGACCTGAAGTTGATGGTCACTGAAGCCTCAATTACAGCTGCTACAGATTTGCCCCAGGAAGGTGAGCGTTGGTTTAAAAACAAAAGTTTGGACGAGCAAGCATGGAGAGTTATATTGCGTAACCCAGGTATGGACGTTACTGTATTTACAAGAGGGATTCTTGTTCATGCATTGAAAGAAGAATGTGCCGGCTTACTATTAATCATTCAAAATTTTATCACCTGTGAAGGCCGATTTGGGACGATGTACATGTATCACACTAGGCTATTGATGAACTTTTTAGAGAAACAAACTCTTAATCTAGCCTATTTCTTACTATTGAGTTTGAAAAAGATGAGCACCACAGTCCAAAAGAACATAGGGGATATAGAACCTCATTTATATCATCATGGACTCGTGAGGATTATAGTTGAAGATCAATTGAAGAAAAAAAAAGATACTTGGGAACGGTTTCTAGTGAGAAACTATTTTCAAGAGCAATCTGAAGCACCGGGAAGCAGTACACCAAAGGCACCGAGAAGGAGTAGGAGAAAAGGAAAAAGTGTCATAATCCAAGACTTTCCTATTGGTAAAACTAAAGAAATGGGTCAAAAAGAAAAGGAGGAAAGAACTAAGGACAGAAAGCAGAGAAAGTTGAAGGGAAAGAGGAAATTACAAGATGTTTACCAATCACTAGAACCATCTATAGAGGAAGACTATCAAGTGTTATCTGAGAGACTAGTGCATCTCCAAAAACAAGCTGCCACAGCTAAGAAGGAAGAAAAAGGGAAACAAATTACAGAAGAAGAAAGTACTAGCCCACAATACTTAAGAAGGCAGACTCAAAGGAAAGTGGAGGAGAACACAAGTAAAAGGACCTCACTTCATTGACTTGGGTGGGGAAACACCTGAGAAACCTCAAGCTGGCCATAATCCATCTCATCTTCTGCCAAATATTGAAGCCAACCCTTCAGATGTTGATGTAAGCCCTTCTTGTCCAGAACTAGAAGACAGTCCTCCTCCTAAACAAGACTTTGAAGCCAGCCCAAGTAAAACACATGAAATCCATCCAAAACAGTAAGAGGTATATGACTACATCGAATCTTTAGAGAAGACAGCTGCAGGCCCGAGCACACCATCCATTCTGCCTCACATAACACAAGATGCACAAGTTCAAGCTTTGAAACAAGAAGTGTTTGAATTGGAGGTTTTAAATAGGCACATTAAATAAGAAAATGAGGCATTAAAAGAGCAAAGCAAAGTGGACAAAATTATTCATGATAATACCATGTTACATATGGGTCTGTGGCAGACGAAGAACAAGAAACTAAAGAAGAAGTGCAGAAAGTTGAGCAAGGAATTAATTAATATCAAGTTCAGATGTTTGATAAGGAAACCCAGGATGGTGGTAGCACCAAGAAAGAAGTGGAGAGGGTTGGATGTATTAGAATAGGCTTCAAAATACATAGACTAAAGGGAGATAACTAAATTTTGGTTGCATGAGGACATGCAATAGCATCATAGTGGGGGTATGTTGAGTCCCAAACTTACATCTTCCCTACATACCTTTTTAGCCTTTTTCTCCAGTTACCTGAACCTCCAAGTTATCAAATCATTGCATATTAGTTTAAAATGAGCATATAAATGGTTTTCTAACTATGTCTTGTGACTTCTGTTTGATTTAGATTTTTGCTCAATCAGCTGCGGAATCTGTCACTTTCCGCAGCTAGAATCAGTTTCCGTAGCCTTTTTGTTAAAGTGTATGCTACAGGTGTCTACTGAAAAACTCAGCCACATGGGTAAGCTACAAATGATGTGGACATGGAGCGTGTCCCCTTGGTTCAGCCAAATCATCCACAAAAGCCCGCGATCAAAGTTGGTCAAACAATGGTCAACACTAGGAGTTTTGCGGTGGCAGGAGTCTGTTTTCATCACGAGGAGGATTGCATGGCAAGATCCTGAGATTTAGGAGGTGTTCTAACACCTGGGGACTGCCCATGGACCGAATCCAATAAACCACCTCCTTAGATTTACTTCCCACCGCTACTATGCTGCTAAATTTCCGATTATGGTCTTTTACGTGTCTGTCTACCAGCGCAGACCTTATGAATTAGTTATGTATTTCCTGCTATAAATAAGGCATCTTTGTATGCGTATAAGCTGGCTACTGTTATGTAATCTTGACTATTTTTCCAAGCCATCGAGCCGAGACTTAGTTTTTATTTTATGACAGCATTGCAATATATGAGAAGACACTGATTTTGAGTTCAAATCCGTGATTGGTTCTGATTGACTGAGGTTGCAGAGGGCCCCTGTACAACAAGGTCCTGTAGTTGCTGTATAGCTTTATGTTTTTCTTCATTTTACGCTCATGATACCATAGATATTTGCTATATATATTAACTTTCTCATGGTATTTATGTTATTTGTTATCCATAGCTTCTTTCATGCTTTTAATTGATTGTCAACTGATCAGTTTTTTCATTTCAGGTTCTAATAGGAAGCCCAGGCAGTGCATATAGTTTTTGATGACTAATGACATGATGGAATTATCTTGTCCTTCTGTTGATTTGTTTTATTAGTTCTAATTCCAACACTGTTTATTTCTTTAGTTTTTCTTTGTTCATTTACTTCTCTGCAAGATAGATATTAGACTATTCATATCATTCTTCAGTTATCTCCTATATCTAGAGCGAGTTGAATGGTGAGGGATTGAGTGTGAATGTATAGTTTGATACTAGTTTATTTACTTTTGCAAGTTAGTGATTATATTACTCATGTCATTCTCTGTTACCTCCTATAGCCAGAGCGAGTCGAATGGTGAGGGATTGTAGGATGAATGTGTAGTTTAATCTTATTTTATGCAATTTAGATATCAGATTACTCAAGTTGTGTATGATTACCTCCTATAGCCAGAGCGAGTCGAATGGTGAGGGGTCAAAAATGAGTTGATGTGATATGATGTAGTTTACTTTACTTACAGTTTTTAATTGCTTTGAGTTCAGTCTTTTCATTTTTATACAACAATAAGGATATTGGGTTTCATAGTCACTAGTTCACTATTTTGTTTAATTAGAATCTAGGCACATCTTGATTTCATCATTGTAAGTTTGAACACCTTTGGAACACTTTGAAGTTTGGAAATCATTTTAAAGGCCACCATTACCTTGAATACTTTTGTCCATACTTGATTATTAGAATTACCATCTCACATTAGGAAATCAACAAGAAGATAAATCCAAAAACAAATCAAAAACTAAAAACGACAAAGAAATAAGAAAATGGTTATCTTACATATATAGTGCACTTCACTTCAGCAGTTTACGACTCCCGGATTGACAATTTATATAGCAATTTAGAACACACTAAATTGACAAAAAACCTCCCTAGGTGGAGGCTGGCTATCTTGGAGAACTTTTCTAGATCGCAAGTTAATTTCTTGGATCTCCACAGCATAAGTTGGGCATGATTGTTCCCCACTATACACTTGTTGAGCCTGTCTGTTGTTCGAGTTTGGATTTTTTTGGGCAGGCATTTGGGGTTTCTTTGGTGGAGCAGGAGGTAACGGTTGTGGTTGGGCAGGTGGTGGAGGAAAAGGAGTAGAAAGAGAGTTGTATTGGGGCCTCCACCCCTGATGAGGTGCATTCCACTTAGGTTGTGGCTAAACATAGGATTGAAATGAATGGGTGGATGGTTGGGTTTGATATTGAGATGTGAAGGACCAAGGAGGAGGCATGGACTAGGAAGGATGAGCAGGGGGGCCCCAAGAAGGTATGGTAGTGACTTGGTTGGGGTTGTAGTATGCCTGAGATGTCCCTTGAATCCCCTGCTAGTATGGTCTAGGTCCATGCGACCTCCTTTGGTTTATGTAATAGAGTTGTTCAGTGACTCCCTCAGACCCTTGGTATATAGCTTTAAGTTCGGGTAAGGAAGGGCACTTATCTATAGAATTATTTTCTTAACAGACTAAATAAGCCTCTATAGAGTTCAATGGTCATTCATTCCTAAGATGCCTCCTACTGCATCTAGGGCAAAAGATGGCCCAAGCCCTCTTTTCTTCCTCTTGTTTCCTTTTGATATGCAAGGTATCCATTTGCATGGCAAGATTTTGCAACATCTCACTCTTGAAGTCTGCGAGAATTTTTCCAATTTCTCCTTTAATGGATGAGTTAGAGGAAGAGGTACTGGCTATGGGTTGACTCCCACCACCTTTATTTTTGGTTGTTCTAGAATGGTTTCTAAAAATAGTCTTTATGTCCTCATAGGACAGTTGGTAGATGTCTCCCCTGGCCAGTAGATGGAGGGTGTCTTAAAGATCTTCCCGAATTCCCCTGAGCAGGACCAGCTTCAGAGACTCAGGGTCAAGTGTAAACCTGACCCTTTTGTAACTGAGTTGGAACCTCTCTTCATAGTCTTCCAGGGACTCATCACTTCCTATAGTCATTTGGAAAATTTCTTATTTAATATCTTTTGACCTACAATAGTCTCGATACTTGTTGTTGAAGGCTTACTGCATCTGAGCCCAAGTTGTGATGCTATTACCAGATAATCCCATGAACCAGTGTAGTGCTGCAGCCTTGAGAGTAGAAGGGAACATTTTCAACTTTTGCTCATCTTCTGCATAATCATTGGTTCGACAGGTAACAACAAACTCAAACAAAAAAGTGTCAGCATCCTCTGTAGTCAGACCATGGAAATGAGGTAGGGTGAAAGGGATTATATTCTTCGTTTTGGTGTCCCCATTGGTCTCTCGAATGGGAAAGGTACGCTCTATTCTCTCTTTGTTCCTCCTAGCATTTTTGTGTTCAACCATAGGCTCCAAAGGAATGTTTTCTTCTTCTTCTTCCCCTATAGGTTCTTCAAATATGTCTTGCTCTTCACCTAAGGATTTTTCTTGATTGCAACTGCCGAAGAAGAGAGAAGGTTGGCTGTGTGAAGCAGTGGGGGTGTTGGGAAAATTTTTTCTTGAGTTATCTCTATTCCTACATGGCATGAAAGGAAATCTTTTTTGGTTGTTTTTTTTTTCTTTTTCCCCACACTGATAGTACCTACAGAAACTGAAATTGATTGAACAAAACAAATTGCAACTGGCTAAAATGAACTTGCTAAAATGAAATTTGAAAATTGAAGAGGAAAGCAAGGAAATGCAGAACTTGAAAGAAGAGAAATGACTAGTCTACTTTTGCTGAAATGAAATTTGTAGAATTGAAGAGGAAAGAAAGAAAATGTAGAACTTGAAAGAAGAGAAATGACTAGTCTACTTTTGCTGAAATAAACTATTAGCATAATGTTGCAATAGAAAATAGAAAAAAACAGTAATCACAGAATACTCTGATGCTTCCCTGACAACTGCACAAAAAAGATTGTGAGCACCAGTATTGCAGCAATAATGGTGCAACTCCTGGGCTGCCTACTTTACTCTTATCAACCCGGTAGTTTGTAACAAACTTGGAAGCATCGGTGTTGTATGCACAAGTACTAGTTCTCACTGCAAGTTGTCACTTGGTCAGCTGGTGATGGATCACTAGGAGTTCAAGCAAACTTCTATGGATTCTGGAAGAAACTCTATATGTGATGAAAGGAAATAAGGATTACTCTACAGAGGCTACTCTAACTGTAGAAAGGAGAAAGACTGAGATGTACAACAAACCTAGTAAACCCTAACTAACCAACTAGTCCTACTTTTGCAGAAAGCACTATGAAAAGCATGAAAGGAATTCCATTACCTACTCAAGGAAGTAAAAAAAATCTAACTAAGCTATTTCTGGAAGTAAATAGGCAAGAAACATCTTTTTGGAATTTTATGTATTTTTATGTAAATTTAACATGCATGTAATTTATTGTGTTTGAATGTGGCAGTGAATAGGTGGTGTTGGAGGGTAGTTTTGGGACATGAGAGGATGTAGGATGGTGTTAATGGGTCCTAGGAGGTCTTAGGTGGTCTTCTGGAGGCTTTTCCCACATTCGGACTTCAAAAGAAAGCCTACAGGAAAATCTATAGGAGGAAAACAAGGCCACTACAGGAGGCCTACAATAAGAGGCCGAGAGCAGTTTTCACTATTTTTAGGGTGTGAGAGTGCATGGAAAAGGTGGATGAAGGTTGGAATGAGGTGTTAGGGTGCCTAGGGTCTACCATGAATCACCAAGAGAGAGGAAGATGATTAGGTTTGCTCAAGGAGAGAGGAAGAAGTTCTATGGAAAATGCAGGAAACTAAGGCAAAATTGAGGTGACACTTGGGTGGCCTGTAGGGCATGGATCAGATGGAGGATGGGATGACTGATAACATAGCCTACTAAAATAAGAGATCTGCTACAAAGGAACTGACAATCAACCAATAAGATTAAACAAGCAATGAAATGAGTCCATCAAGAAACACAGAGTTTTGCATCAAACTAGTCTAAACTATGATCTATGAAAGGAAATGCTGAGAAATGTTGCAAGAAAGGAAAGCATGAAAAAATTATATTGGAAATAAAGGAGTGAGCATGATGAAGAAGACCTGAAGCAAAGCAAAATTGGACTATTAACCTACTAAAAGCTGCAAACACTAGAAGTCCTATGAAGGAGGAAAATCTATGTTTTTGGGGTAGCAAGAGGGTCTTTGCCTCAAATCATGGTCCCAAAGGGAGGAAGAGAGGCCAAGGAACTGTTAATAGCATTTTCAATCTTATCTTTATCACTTCTTAACCTGCTATAGAGAACACAAATGGAAGCAAACTACTGAATCATCAAAAGCAACCTATTCTTAACCATAAAAGAAATACATCTAACAACAACCTAATCTACAAACTGAAATAAAAAATAAAAATACAAGTAAAGAGGAACTTGGCTGCTTGGATTGGGCCCTAACCCAAGATCTTCAGCCCTCTAAGGTAACTCAGTGCTAGCTCAAAAAGTATTCCATCTTTATTATCAAAACAATAACAATATTACATGACACTGTCATGAAATAATAAGCTTGAAGTTTGAGCAGATTTTACATAAGCAAAAATCCAACAAAAATCTGACCCTAGTGAGGCCCTAGGCCTCTCTACTTATATAAATAAAGCTGTCAACATCTTCCTTAGAATTAGGGAGGCTTGGCTCCCAAAACTCGAGATAATCATCAGTCATCCTCCACTTGCTCGACTGCCTTCTATTTCATGATTTGGCTTCTTGTACTTCGAGCTGAATGAAGAGGAATTCAAAGTGAGGAGTAATAAATGAGGGGGATTCCCTCCTATAAGTCCTCTCCTTTGTCCACTTTGAGTTATTACTGCCGTTTTTCCACTGGATCGTTGAATTTGACTTCAAAATTGATCAATAATCTTCATTAAACACATGTTAGACCACATGGCATCATAACTAACTCAACTCACTCCATAAGCATAAATATAATCAGAAAATCATATAATAAGCTAAGGGAATGGTTGATTTGACACGGTTAGGAGGTAAAATGAGCCCATATAATTACCCATTTATGAGGCTCATCAATATGTTCAAGAGAAGTCCTTCAATTGATATCTATTACAAACTACTAAGCCTTCATTAATGTCTTCCATTCCTGAACTAGTTCCCCGTCAACATCATTATGTCTCAGATCTTGATACCTATTTCATGTCGTTGATGAGGGATACATCAAGGGCCTCCATTCGTACCTTGGGGCTTCCATACATCAATGGAAAGTTTCCTCGCTCTTGGTGACATGTTTTCTTCATTGGCCTTCGACCAAAAGGTTATGTGTGGTGTTTCACTTCAACTCATTCGTTCACACCATATAGATTGTACTATGGTACCTTTAGATCCATTAACATCATCATTGGTTTATCTTGTGTCTATTAATGACTTACATCATTGGCTAGTAATCAGATGGTTTCTACCATGTTCGACTCCATCTCATTTATTTGCATTATTAAACTCGGACATTGGACGATTGAGTGAACAAGATATAAGACCCAAAATATAGTTCCATCCATCCAGGCTACGATTTTAGGATTAATGCAAGATTTCCAAGCTTGATGGCCATGATCATGTAAATAGTCATCCAAGCATGGGTCCACTCTTTGTCATCATTGGATGCGATTTTTTTATCAATGTACATGTAACATTATCTTATGTGTTGAGCATGGTATGCCTCCCTCAATAAATATGTCATGATGAAAATTTATTGTAACAAATGATGATCTCAACCACCGGTTCTTGATCCAGACTTGTCATAAGGTAAAGCACTTCAATCATCAGCTGGTGTTTTAGAAATTTTACTTTAGGGGGTAATCATCATTCCATCACAAAGCCCTAAGCATGACCTTTCCACAAATTTTGAGTTTCTGGGATTAATTGCTCAAAATATTTTTTTTTATCCCTAGTACACCCTTTCCACTTAGCCACCTACATTCAGTGCTAGTCACTCCCTTCTATACCAGCACTGGTTAGAACAAGTTGCTCCCTTGTGCATGTGCGTTGATTCTAGAAATCGAGGAAAATAAAAAAATATTCCAAAGCTTCCTCTTCCAAAATCTTGCAAGGGTTTCTTTAAATATATACCCTGGATAAGAGCTTGAATCCTATATGATCTTACCTTGGTGACTTCACCTGTTATCCCTTGAGATCATCCTCTCCTCATAAGTGGATCTCGAGCTCATTATGGTAAATCCTAAAATATCACCCCTCTCCTAGAAATTTACTACCATCCATAGCATCAGGGTTTTATTTTGGAGATGGCTTGTACCCTTACGTTGTTTCCTTTAACATAAAGGAGTCATCATCTTCATGCATTAGGGTTGATATTGAGGTGTGCTTTGTGGCAAGGAAGGACAAGTCAACTTGGGGAGAGTTCTACAAGATCAACTATTATTTATGGTTGTAAAATATATCCTATTTATATTAATACAAACAATATCTTATTTTCCTATATGTGTTGTATTATGTTTACACTCATGTATTTTAATGCCTTTCTCATTCATTGAATAGAGATGTTAAATTATGCTACTTAGTTGTTGTAGATACTTTTCATGTTTCAATTGTGTGTGAAAGTTCCATTTATGGCACTTGGAGCTACAATTGGAGCTTACAAGTGAGGAGGAATGAGAATATTGCTACAGATTCGAGGTAAGCCTCTTTCCCATTCTCTAACTTATCTGAGGAAAACTCTGTATACTTTGTCTTATATTGTTTTAGACCAGTCCACTAGGTCTAGGGAATTCACCTTTGTCCACAATCATAAATTCCGCTTAACACCACCTTAAAAAAGCTTTTAGCCTAAAAGCTTTACAGTTAAAGTATTTAGATGCTAGGAAACCAAGGAATGTGATTTTCCTATTTTCTTTCTTTTTTATTTCCATTGATGATGATCCATCCATCAAACTCAATTATGTTCGGCTTGAATCCTTAATGGTTTGTTGTTGCATTTTTCCTTTTATTGCATGTATTTTTATTGTAAATTCTCTAATTATATGTAGTATTTGTTGGTCTCTGATAATATCATGTTTAATAATGGTTTTATAATTCCATTTTGCATGAATATTGATGAGTTTTTCATCCTCTTCCTTGATAATACTAATGTAAACGTACTTGTCTTCCTTGAAATTTTCCCTTGTAATAAGGGTGTCGATATGGTTTTACATATGATGATATTCTTTCATTTCGTAAAACCAATACACATATCTTATTTTCGAAGACAATGACATCCTTCGTCAAATTTTCTTAGTATTTGATTACTCTATCATTGAAATAATACCATCACATTTGGCATGTACATCCTCCAGATGGACTTCAACTTATTCAAGTATCTTTAGTCATCCTCTTGAATCTTGTCTTCTTTCTCCCTTTGAGGCTTCAACATGACCACATCTTTCAAATTCTAAAATCATTCTTCAATTATAGATTGCATTTCAAATTTTAGTTATAAATATTTAGAGATTCCTCAACCTTCTTGTAAATTTCCTGTTCAAGTCTTTTGGTAGTCTTATCATCCAAGATCATTTCTTTTTCTTGATTTTGACAATTCTTGTTTTCTTCTTTCAATCCATTGACATCATCTAGTAGTTTTTCCTTTTTTCATGGTTTTGTAATATACATATTTTCTTCATGTTTCTTTTTCAATTCTTCACTTAAATCATCCTTTTAACACAATAATTTTTTTACTCTTTCCCACTTTAATTGTTTATCCTCTTGCATGAGTTCTTCATTAAGATATAATATCTTATATTGCTCACCTCCTTTCTTATTTATATCTTTATTGGTTCTTTTAACTCATCTTGAATTTTATATGTCACCTCCATTTTTGTATCCTTCATCCACTTACTTGAGAATATTTTTTCAAAATTTCCCATGAGACATTTATTTTGCTATTTTTAACCTAGGATTTCATAGCACCTATCAAGAATCTACTGGTTGTTGGAAATGGGTCCTCTCCTCATCTATAACTTTTGAATATGAATTCTTTTTGTTGTTAGTTTTATTCACTATTCTACAATGAATACTACATTAACCACTAGTGGGCATGGGATTGGTAGGATCTACACCTCTTACTTGAATTGAACCATGTTTTCATATACATCACTCATTATTCTTGATATACTAGGAGGAATAAGTACTCAACCTTGATGTTAATCCCTAAAAAAATCCTCAAGTTAAGCATAAATACTAATGCAAAGCCATAGATAATGATTTATAATTATATTTTTATATTCATTTTATTGGATATACCCTTTAACTATAATTGTACCCTCCCTCTCTCTTTTTATACATACATGCATCATGACATAGATGCATGCATGCACTCACACACACACACAAACACAGACACACACACAGGTGCGCGCGCGCGCACACACACACACACACACACGCATGGGCACACACACATACACACGCACTGGCGCGCGTGCACACACACACACGCACGCGCATGCACACACACACACATAATTTAATCACATCATAATCACGTCATCAACATAATAATACACCAAATATATATGGAAACCCTTATGGGAGAAAACCACAAAACATATTTATATGAATGTTATTGTAGGAACCATCCTAATATTACAATAATTTTCTGGCACAGACCAAAAGGAGACTTCAATCCCTTGAAATCATTTACTAGCACAAACTAGGAGACACCAATCCCTTGAATTAATTTACTAGCACCAACAAAATTTGCTTATTAGATCCCTTTTTCATACTTTTTCAAAGTTAGGTCCACACGATTTTCTGATTATATAGATTGACTGATCTCTAATTCAATTTGTATTTCCTCAATGTCTCTTATACATTCAAAAGTCCTCCGTACTCTCTATCTTCATCTCTATTTTATCCACTGTCCTTATATATTGCTCATTTGTTTTGTACATCACTCCCTACTCTATACCTACAAATAGTATTGGCCTGTCTATTCAAAAACCATTGTCACATTCTTCCTCAATCACACATATTCCATATATTTAATTCTTAGACTTTTTCTTACATTCAGTGACACAAAACTTCATTCGACTTCTCTGTCTTGATTTCCCTTTGCACACTTCTACAACTATAGTAATGATCACTTCCATGAAAAACTCAGACTTCACGCATAGTCACACATGCT
>APFE030482949.1:142358-176697 GCA_000404065.3 Pinus taeda | reverse complement strand
AACATAAAATTATATATATATATGCTTGGTTAAGAATGTGATGTAAAGAAATAAGTTTACCACCAAAAAAAAATTTGCAAGGGTAAAAACATATACACGTGGTTTTCTTTATATGCCCTACCGATGTTATTTTTTTATATATGTGAGTCAATTTATTTTTTAATTTTTTAATTTAGGGATGTTACCATAAATTTTATTTTCGAATATTTTAATGCACACCCTAACATTGTGAGAGCGATGTAGAATGTGAGAGCTTTATAACGATAAGCGTACTTGATATCAAATTATTAGGGGCCCGCTCCTGTTTTCCCATGGAAAAGAAATTAACTAATTATTGCACTTTTCACACTTTCTAAGTTTGTAGGCTCCACGCAAATCCATACTAACCTTTCTATTTATTCTCAAATCAATCTTTTACCTCCTGCATTTCTCGGTCATATCGACAACTCAATGTACTTCCACTTAAAATTTGTGTTGGTTCGAAAATCAATTCAAATATAAATTGAAAGTAGGGCAATTTATTTTAAATTATAAAATGAAAAATAATCAAAATATAAATTGAAAGTATGGGGAGAGTTGTTGGGTTATTTATAATCTTCGAAGCCTAATCTGGGATTTTTTTGTTTTATTTTGGAAATTCTCTTATAAAGCTTAATTTGACACTTGGTTATGAATGGACGGTTGGGGCGGATGGCTTTCGCTCCCCCTAGCCGTGTTCTAACCCTGCGGAGGTCTCCCCTCTGGCGATATGTGACGGCATTGCCGTATCAGCTGGTTTCGGCCGTAATCTGACTGGCTTCGGCCTTATTGTATTCTGGCTTCGGCCGTATTCTGACTGGCTTCGGCCATATTGTAAGAAACATGTGATTTTCCAACAGGGTCTCTTCCCTGTGTGAAAAAAAATGAATGGGTAATTCAAATTGCATTGAAGTAATTTTATTTAGTCTTTCCCATAAGGCTCAATTTGACACTTGGTTATGAATATGCAATTCAAATTGTATTGAAGTAAATTTATATGGTCTTAAGTTAGAGGAAGGGATTAGACATTTCGCACCCAACTCACATCCCTCTCCTTCCCACCCAACTCGCATTCTTCTCCTTCTCGCATTAAATAAATGCATTAGTTTAGGGTATGACGTCACTCCAAGGAAGATATTATATTAGATGAATGCATCATTTTAGGGTACGAAGTCACTCCAAGGAAGATATTATATTAGATGAATGCATCATTTTAGGGTATATTGCAAGAGAGGACAATAGTATGAGCAAAAAAATCCTCAAATCTATTTGTGGAAGTGTGCATTGCTTCAAGAGTCCTCACTAAAAAGATTGGCATGTCTTAGCGAGGTATCTAAGCTTGGCATTATCTCCTTGGACATTGTTGCATAGGCTTTGTTTTCAAGGGTTCTTAGTCACCTTGGTGGACTATGGATTATGAATACAAACCTAGCTCTAGGTAGCAATGAACCCTTTTGACCATCATTAGAAGGAAATTGGGAGTCGAGCTTTGATCCTTAGCGGATATTCTTTGGTGTTCAGAGATAGCTAGTGGGCCAGTGGCCATTCAACAAATGAAGTTGGAAATCTTCAAACCCTCTTCAAATTTTGTTGATTCCCTATGGAAAGAAGAAAAGTAAAAATCATTGTAAAGGTTGGTAGTTGAGATTGAGGATGTGGAAGCCAAGTTAGAAGAGCAACTAGTTATATTCCACTAATGAAAATGTGAATATAGAAGTTATGTCTACCCAATTTCTGAGCATATTAGACTTCAAGGATGAATTGAAAATTCTTAAAAAATCAATTCTATCAAATCCTTAAATGAGTTTAAATCATTCCAGTATCTTTGTTACTACACTTGAGGAAACAAAAAGATAATTTTGAAAGCAATTTCAATAAAGTTTCTAAAAATGCAAATACCCTTAAAATAGCTCCCAATAATACTAAATAACTCTACTCTTTATTGAATCTCAATTTTTATTAATATATTTAAAATTATAGAATTTAAATTATTTTTAACATATCACATATTAATTAAATTTTATAGCTTAAAATATAAAAAGAATATGATAATGTAACTATGATATATTGGATCGTTTAACTTTTTCTTTATAATTTAAATTTATTATCACGAGGAATTTTTATAATATAATCTTCTATTTATAATAAAAAATATATATTATATAAATTTTAAAAATTTAAAAAAATTTTATAATTATAAGAAAATATTATTTTATTAATTTAAATTTAACTCTCTCTTTAAATTCTAGCTATACTTTTGAAGTTAAATTTTATCACTTATACCGTCTTGAAAAAAAAAAAAAAAAAATTCTAAATCTTCTTGGAAAATTAAAATTAATAATAACAACGCTTTAAATAGTTATCTTCCGATTTGCAACCCTTCCAATCACATGACTTAAAGCAGATGAGAGAGGTTAAGTGGAGGAAATGTGATTAGTTAGGATTGCGTTGAGAATTTAAAATTTATCACTTACACGGTGTGTGAATGAAAATAAAATACTATATCTCTTAACTAAATTAAAATTAATTAAAACAATTTTTCAAATAGTTATTCTTTGATTTGCGAGTTGCGACCCTTCCAATCACGTGACCTAACCCAGAGGAGAGAGGTCAAATGGCGGGAATCCGATGAGTTAGGATTGTATTGGAATGTATGCAAATTGCTCAAAAGATCCAAATGCAATTTATCAAATAATAACGATAATGTGGGGATCGGCTATATAAGGATAAAATTAAAGGTTGTATATTGGATACATGTATTACTATCTTTCTTTGTTATATATTTAGGCTGTTATTTAATGTAAATATTATTGCTATTGCAAATATAAGTAATTATTTTATTTTAATATATTATATCATTGGATCCATGTATTACTATGATTTATGGTAAAAAATATATTATTATTGAAAATATAAGCAATTATGTTTATGATATGATTTAATGTAAATATAAGTAAGTATTTTATTTTAATAAGACCAAATTTAAGCTTTTTTCCGTTTAAACCTCGAAATTGAAATGCCAATTGACCTTTTTAATATTTTATTTGGTTAGACTTTATTTTTTCAACCAAACTATTAACGTAGTTTATCACAAACCTGACTTCTTCACTTTTTTACGGTTGATATTTCAAATATTTGATTATTGGATAATCATGAATGAATTGACCATATCCATGCTAGATATATGCAAGTTGTATTAACTTTTTTACCAATAAAAAGTTATCGACCTTTTGAATGATACTAACGAGATATATGTATAGTATTTTAATTAATTATTTTATTGGAAATGATTTTTTTACATATAATTATTTATTTCATTTTCCAATTTTTAAGAAGGTTGAGATATTATTCCTCTTGATCTTATTTAATACTTAGTAAGAAAGAATAAACATTTCACGAGAGTGGAATTAAAAGAATAATTGTATTATTTTGGATTAATTTATTTATATTTAGATTAAATGTGTTTTGGTGGTGAAAACATTGGTTTATGAAATGATTATTTAAAAATATAGAGAGTTTTTAATGGTCATTTTTTTAAAGTCAAAATCAAGTTATTATCACAGAAACTCAATTTTATATGGTAAAGAAATTCTCATTCAAATTTTTACTCAATGAATTTGGGATACAAAATAATTTAGAAATAGTTTAATAATGATATTTTTTTTTATTGATAATAGGTATGAATCTATAAATTATTAGCCTTTTTAAAAAAAAGTGGTTTCATGCATTTCTTTTGTGAATAGAATATTAACATAAGATAACCCTTACCAAATGAGTTGAGAGGATTATGGAGGTGTCTATAATGTGAAAAACACTCAAAATCAATCACCCATTTATTTATCCACTATTACATTAAAAAATGATTTAAAACAATTCACAGAGCTTCATCCAAAATAGAGTTAGGAGGGTTTTGGACTACATCAAACTTTAAAGGGAATGATCAAGCATGACCCTCCCACTATCAATGACATGGTCCATTTAGGTCACACAAAAATGACCTCTTTTTCAAGGTAAGATAATGTCCATGGTATAAGAACACTATAAGTTAACGGAAAACATTTTATGAAGTGTACTAGGGTAAAGTATTCTAGATGTCTCATGGCACTAATAAAAAACTTGAACGGAAACCTCAAGGTTACTTTTATGGAGCAAAAAGTGGCAACCCAAGTCAAAATGGGGTTATTGGCTGCCTTATCTTACATAGCGACACCAAAATATAGTTGATGATGTAGATTGTCAAGGGCTCAGACAACATGACTTAATTAATGACAACCATCTCTCCTCTAAAATACATTAGAGAATCATTGACTTGGATGTATATGGTGACTTCATTGTCAAAATCAAATAGCTAAATAGAAATATGTAAATCCATACTATCTAGCTTCAAGCAAACATAATCCAAACAAGAGATATTGTAACCAATTTAAACCTAATCTATTTTACTTATGTATTTAGAAAATTAAATGTAAAAATAAACAATGTTGCAAATTCAATTTAAATTGATTATGATTCAAAACATCCTCCACATAAGTAAATATCTTATTGATGGATCAACCTTGAGTAAAACTATACCCTTCTTCAATTCAGAGGATATGGATTCCCATAAATTTATTCCATAGATATCTTAACACTTCATGTGTGTGGGGAGAAATGATTGGTGTAACATTAACCCTATAATGTTCAGTTTGAAGAATGGGTGTTAACCACATCAAAGTTTAACTAAATTTTCTTTTATTATAATGTGTTCATTTATTAATATAGATTTAAGTAACCATTAAAACAAATTTGAAAAAAATTTAGTAATACTTTATTCTAAAAAGAAAGATATTTTAATTTATTTTTTTTATTTAAATTTTGCAGAACGATTATAAATTATTTCATTAAAAAAAAAAAAAAATCTCATTTTATTTTGTGTTTTCTAACAATATTACACATGGTTGTAATAATTAGTCTTAATATAGTAATTTCCAAATAATAACATTTATTATTATTAAATAAAATTTAATTAAATTTGAAAATAAATTAACATGTCACAAAGTAGTTACTCCTAAAATATAGATATTGAGAAAGTAATGAGCATTAAGTTAAACATAAAATCTAGAAAGTAAATGAAAAATAAAAATAAAGCAGTGGACTTATGGTCATAAAACATTAAAATAAAAATATATCACAACAAAATAAAAACATTAATGGAGAAATGGGAAATTGCAATAGTCTTTTTTTATTCCTTTTATAACAAACAAAATCAATACAATGTGAAAGTTGTCACGTGACAATTTTAAAGAATTTCATATTAATTTTTTTTGTTTTTTTTGCATTTTAAAAATAAAGTTACACATTTTGGGATTTATGTGTGAATTCCCATAGGATCTTTGTTGCTAGTGCGAAGTTTAAGATGTGAATATTCCTGAACCCCTATCTTTTGGGGTTGCCACTCTTAACCATGTAACCAAAGGTAAGGTTTTATTCGATTGTATATCTTGAAAAATTATATGAAATTGATAGTTTCTCATCTCATTATTCAATTATTATTGGAAATTGTAAATTAACAGTTATACAAATGAAGTTTGGGCTGAAATTATTAGTTATATCTAACTCTGAATTGGAAAATAGGTTAATGTTTTAATAATTAATGGGTAATCCGATCTATCTCATAATGTTCATGTCCAATTTGATCTTTGAAGTTATCACATCCATAACCTTTTTAACTAGTAAAAAAAATAGAAGAAGTGAAATTTTAAAATTTATTTTTGTTTTTCGAAAAAATATCTGTAAAACAATGTTTTTTTTGAAAATATTGAAAGCAAAAATTAGGGGCAGGGTTGGGGGGTCATATTTTTCCTTGGAGGATGAGTGAAATTCACCTTTGCTTAGAATTTGGGGAGTGTTTTCAACAATCAAGTTGAGGGTTATGGTCTCCTACAAGGGCTTATCTTAGCCACGACCCATGGCTTCTCATTCTTAACAATCATTGTTGACTAAAAAACTATAATAGAGCATATTTGGAAAGGTGTGTCTCCTAGAGACATGTGTCTTAACTCAACTTTTCCTTATATAAGGAATCTCCTAGTTTATTTCTTGAAGGTTAATCATTTCCATATCCTCTAGGAAAATAACCTCATAGTAAATCAAATTCAAATCGTGCTACAAGATTGGAGTTGGGTTTGTTGTTAGTTAACGTCACTTAAACTACTCCCCATTTCCATGACAATTAGTATGACTGACAGGGAACATACTGGTGGGTAGATGGTAGATGAGTTCATTATGTCTACGATTTCCATGTGCATCCTTCATAGTAGTTGGGTTGGGTGGCAACATAACACATTCATGTGCCACATGAAACAATAAAACCAAGACATGCAAATTTATTACATTCTAGACTGCAAGGGGAGGTTCAAGTGGGATGGAATGAATGTGCAAGGGCTCGCATGGAGATCTGCAATCCTAACCTTTCTTCTAATGGATTTGGTGGACAGTTGGTATGAACTTCTCTTTATGGACCTGTGGGAAGGTGAAATTTTGAAGTTCAATGTGAAATTCAGGTATGATGACTTGTGTTGGAAATGGAAATCCTATCTAGTGCATTGGGTTTACCAACGACTTCATCCTTTGTGGTCCCCGTGGAAAGCACCTTGTATAATAATCCTTTGTCCTTATCTTATCATTGTTGTTCACTCAGTGGAAGGTAACTACAATTTGAGAGTTTTTCATATCAGTTTAAAAATGAGTAGTGCCATGTGGAGTTTAATTTGGTTTGCAAATATTTTATACTTGTGATAGAGCTTTCAAGGTCGATTTCTATTATTTTATTTGAAGTCCTTGGTGCCATGCTCAAGTCTTTTCATTTTTGTGTAAAAATCATTTGGTGATTTGGATATGTTTTAAGCACTCTCTACTCTGTTTCTTTTATCAGGAGGGCAAGTCCTCTCTCTCGTTCCTTGGAATTTTGGTCTTCTTTGTTGGTTGTTATATTGTTTAGTCTCCACTTGTATGTCATTATTGTTAGGAATATATTATTGTGTGAAGTATTGAGCCTTTGGTTGTCCTATTTCTAGCTAACCATTGGTAGAATCTCTTTGGGTGGCCTATATGCTCTCACCATCTCTCATCATCCAAATTGTGGAATTATGGCTCTACAAGAGATAGGGAGAGATTGTCAACCTAACTAGGTGGAGGAATTGTACCATCTGCAATAAGATCTCTAACAATTAAAAATATAGCATAACCAATTAGTTTCAAGTCTGATCATCGCAATGGAGATGCTCATGGAGCACAAATTTTAGATGCAACACACTAAGGACATCCTAACCTCTCTCCATAAACAAGTGGTTGATGTTCAAGCCTCTTTGAGCCAATTCCAAAATGATGCCTCCTCCTATGAGGTATTGATCAGTCCTGCATTCATTGGTCTTTCATATCTAAATGTCATGATAGCTCGTATGAAAGATATAATCTCAGGTAAAGTGGATCTCTCCATTTCTAAAGTCTGCATAGAATGAAGTATAGGTGTATAAAACTTTTGGCCAATTTCTAGACATTATATGTAACCAATGATGTTTTTTTCTATCAGTTTAGTATTAGCAAGATCTTGGATTTTGTTATCTATTAAGTAGCAGAGCCTTGAAGACATCAAAATCATGAGCTTTCATTTTTTAGCTTTTGTTGGTTAAGTCCGCAAACACGAATTTTTAATATAAAATTTCTCTATTACATTTAAAAAAATATTAAAAACTTAATAAAACAAAGTCAAAGAACTTTGACTTGAAAATGAAAAGTATACTCTCTGCTTTGACAAGGACTAATAATGATATAAGACAACTAGGCATGAAAAATATATTCTCTACTTTGGCAAGGACTAATAACGATATAAGACAACTAAGCATGACTTTTAATTGAATGCATTCTAATCACCCATGAACATTTCTTCTTCTTGTTAACATAAATGAGAGAATTTATATTAATATAAATACTAAAATGAATGCTCATAATACAGTTACAAAAATGGATTTACAACCAAAATGTGGTAGATCAAAAAATCTCATTTCTTTCTACCTAATACCACCAACAACAAGTCATTATAATTAGGAAAAACATAATTGGGTATGGTTAAAAAAATGTCTTAACCAATCGTTGCATCCTTATCTTTTTTGGTTGCATCCATGTTTCTTGTTGCCAGCTACAAAGAAACTAGACATTTCATTTGTGTGTGGAGGCTTTGAACTTCTCCTTTTGGTGTAGACTTTGCAATGGAGGAACACTCAACTATGCCATAGAATGGGAGCTACCATGCTTCTTTATTGTAAACCAAATCAAGAAATTGTGGCGTTTTTTAATTGATACCTCTAGAGATGTAAATTGCCTCTTTCGTTAAATCAAAATCCCCATAATTATCTCCATATTCATATCGTGACTATTATCTTCCAAAGTAAATTGGTCATCAAGAAACTGAAGAGAGTTACCCAAATCCCTAATGGAGTTCTCATGTCTTTGTAAAGAGATCCTTCTTTCCCTAAACTCCTTATAGTCCATGTACGTAACCCTAAAAACCAAAGTGCAATTAGTGGAAAAAATCCTTGTGAATGCAAAATGACTTCTCTTAGGACTCAAATTTAGTCCATCAAGTATTGATCCAACACCATTTCCATCTTGCATAGTGCCAAGGAACTCCAAGACAAGTCGCAACACTAAATTAAGAATGGAAATCCCTAAGGCTAAACCACAATTCACTGACAACAGAAGAATTACCTCAATAAGAGTCATGAAATATGTGAAGGAAGGCAATGCTCATAATTGATAAAAATAAGCTTGAAGTGCAGACTTGAGTGAGGATTATCCATAATCACACCTTGATTACATCTCACCTAAGTAAGGAATTCCATAAATTGCAAGGGATTTGAGTTAATTGTGTGATGGAAGTGGGGAAGTATTTATCTAATGTCCTTGCTTCATGGGAGGGAGGTGGCATGCAACCATACATGTGTCAATTTCTTATGATGCAATGTGGGTTGTTCATTGTGTTATGGAACTAGTTATGTGTAAACCTTGTCACTGATGATCAACATCCCAACAATTTGTCTAGTGGCTAGATTTTCCTTATAATCAATGATTGTATTTTTTCCCATAATATGTGAAAACAAGCCACCTTTTCAAATGTGCCTCTAGTGTGTCAAAGTCTTTCCAAAATTGAGCTCAAACGAATATCAAGTAGGAGAGAATCCAAGAGTATATTGGTGATTATACTAGAATTCCCAACCGCTATTAGGCTTGAGATACTAAGGCCTTTGGCTAAGTTTAATTCGTGCACTAGAGCATAAGATTCAACCACATTTTTGCATGAGATTCCAAGGCTATACATACATACATATGTATGTATGTATAGTCTTGGAATCTCATCCAACAATGTGGTTGAAGCATATGCTCTACTACAAGGAGTATATATATATTTGTTCCTCTGTTTCTATAGAGAGTCCCTCCTGCACTTGCCACCCCAATTTTCAACGGAATATAATCAATCCATTTGTTTTTTTCAAAGCACGAAAACAGTGTGAGATTAAGTACCATGTCCATCCCACAATATAATTATTTAAAGGTTAATATATCATTTATAAAGAATGAACCTAGAATAGAAAATGTTAATAAAACATTTCTTGATATTCAATCAGCGCAAAATTAAAACTCAATTTAATTAACCCATTACTATTTAAACCAAAAACTAAATAACATTAATTTTTAAAATAAAAAATTAATAAGGATATATAAATATATAACTATATATATATATAAAAATATTAATATATTATATATATATATAAAATTGATGATATTTAATTTTACCATGAAGCTATCCCTTTGAAAATATGTGTGAACGGGTAGATTCTATTGAAATATTTACATGATTAAAGTTTATGGTTCTAAAGATAGTTTCATTTCCAACTTTCATAGTAAACTTGATTATGAGCTGCTTATTCTTGCTGCACCACTTCTCGTTCGTTATTTCTCCTCTGATTTCAATAATAACATAAACTTTTATTTTACTTTATCTTATAATATAATTTACTTACATACACGCATTTGAGTTTTTTTTAATTAATATTATATATATCCTAGTATTCAGATGTCCCTACTCAAATATGGAGTTGCGTTATCTTTGTTTTAATTTTAAATAATATTTCCTATAATAAATTGAAATTTTAAATAAAATATTATATTATTTAAGAAATATATTCATATATATTATATTTACATCATTTAGTAAAAAAATAATAATTATTTTTATATTATTTAGGAAAAAATAAAACAATAATAATATTCCTTTTTTAGAGTACTTTATTGAGCCAAGAGGTTTATTCTATAACGTAGTATGATGTGTAACTTTTTCCATCCGTCATCAAAGTTGAAATTTTGCTCATTTCGACCAAAATGAAATTTTTAAAAAATCTATAAAAAATTAAAAAATTAAATAGGATAAAACTATACAAAAACATTTAAATAATAAAAAAAATTGCAAGTGAAGAAATTTGGATCCCTCTCGGCTCATATTAGATCTATATTTAAGATGGATCTATGTTGGTTGAGCCGAGAGGCTCATTCTACAGCCTAGTATGATGTGTAACTTTGTCCGTCCATCATCAAAGTTGAAAATTTGCTCATGTCGGCCAAAGTAAAAAGATTTAAAAGATCTAAAAAAAAATTAAATAACTATACAAAACATTTAAATAAATAAAAAATTGCAAGTGAAGAAATTGGATCCCTCTCGTTTCATGTTAGATCGTATTTAAGATGGATCTATGTTGGTATTATAAAAAAAAATAGGAAGACATACAAAGGAGAGCTCGCCCTTGTGAGTCTTGGAAGGAGATTAAGCTTTGAGCAAACCCTTCGCCTTCAATTGGATCAATCAATCATAAACAGTGTCTTAAGATATATCTTGACTTCATATTCTCCAAATTTTAAAGGTCATCCTCTTTAGTTTTAGTCGTCCACGTGATTGTTGAAATAGATTTAAGCTTTCTTTGCAAACACTTGGTGTTAAATTGGACCAATATATCATAAACAATTTTCTAAGATATTTAGACTTCAAATTTAATAGTTTGTACCCCTAAGTTTCAATTGATTCTTGATATAATAATATATAAACCCCAAAATAGAAAGCTTGGAATGATCTCAATTAATGAAAAGGTTGGAGATTGGAAGGTTGCCATGTCAAAACTACAACCACTATCAAAGAATGACTTCGAAGCTAGTTAATAATGATGTGAATTAATTAAGACGATATGATTTTTATGGTGAGGTTCTTCCTCACGACAATGTAGCAGATTCGTTGGCCTAGCAAGAATATACCATTTCGACGATGCTTAATGACTCAAACATTATCTATGGTGCTTTGCAGTGTGACTGATCATATCATCTTTTCATACGTCTCGGATATTGAGGATGAGATGGTGATTTGATGGTTCAAGGTAGTTGTTGACTCATCCATCTGATTTGAAGAACATTTGGCCTCGGCTTTAGCTATTACTTCAGTTTCGTTGTCAACATTGCCTCTGCAATAAATGGGAGTGATGTCCATATCCATTACCTCTCCTTTGCAGATGGGGAATTCTATGAGATCAGAATAGAGATAGATCCATTGATGAAGACACAACTAACAGAAAATGGCTACAGGCCGTAACGACAGGAACGTTGGCCCCTTGTGCTTTTAGCCCCTTCCTACATTTTTTCGCCATATGAGTGATGGTTGTGACCATCAGCTTAGCCTTAAGGTGCTAAGGATTTTCGTTCGTTGTCAGGGGCTATTTTCCTTTGTTAAATTCTTTAAGCTTGAGGTTCTTTGAGTATTAATAACCACACGCTAGCCCAATATTGAAGCCCCCTCTGATCGAAACTTTTTTGGTGGTACATGTTACAAACTGTCGATATCATATTGTTATGATTGTCAACGTGCAATAACCCCTGGTTCTTAGCCCTACGCCTTTTCTTCTTTGTGACCATAGCCCAACCCCCACATCGGAGCACCTCAATTGGAGAATTTCAATAAGATAATCTACTTTTATGTAACAACATGCCTTAGCCTGCAAACGCCAATATCCAACCTGACATCATCCTTTTCCATGTGTTATCTCATGGATGCTAACATGTTTAACGTGAAATTATATTAATTCGTCATGCTAAAACACATCGGATTTGCATATCATATCGGCCATCAGAGATTATGTCTAATGGGAGGTGCCATTTGAAAGTTTTGATATGAGTGGATGCGATTTAATGATTAGATTGTAACTTACATCAAAATCAAGTCCGTGTATCATAGCTTTGAGCAAATTAGAGGTTATGCGATATTGCACATCAATAATCAGAAGTGAATTGATCTCACTCATTGGTGATCGGAAGTTTTAAGTTGTGACACATAATAAAAACATCGATATGATAATGCCGATATGATAGCACTGAAAGGGTTTTGTTATATGCATTGTGTTATATTACAAAATGTTTCCAAAGTATTAGTTTATCACTCAGAAAAAAAAAAAAAATTATTATTCAAAGGCCCGCTTTAACTTTGGTTCAAGATAAAAGGATTAAAGTCATACGATAATAAAAGTCTTGGACTCGAGGGCTATTTGATTCAATTATTCTAATTAATGAATAGTAAATTCGAACATGATATTACATTTTAAAATGTTATACTAAGGGAAGTATGGTCCACAAAGCATATCACAATAAGAGATTAGGCCTCATCAGAGGATCTTATCGGAGGTTTTAACATGACATGCCTGCAAAACTTGTGATAGGAAATTTGCGATGCGGTGGATGTGATATTACATTAAAACATTATGATAAAGGTCATTCGATTTCAAAACCATATCGACAATTGGCGCTTTGGTCTTATAGGAGGATCTTATTGGAGGTGATATTACAAAAGTTCCGATAAAGGTGGATGCGACTTAATAATGAAATTGTTATTAAAGAAGACAGTTTGATCCGCATATCGAAGATCAGAGGTCCGTGTCGCAGTTTAGAGATCGGAGATTGGAGTCGGAGTTGAATATCAGAGTCGGAGATCAGATATCGGAATTCGAGTGGTGGCATATAGTAAAAAACACCAACATGAATTCTCTAATTTGGTTTAGAGTGCCTCAATTGGAGGATTTCAATTGGAAGATCCTTTTTCTAGGAGCGACATGCCTCAACCTTCTTTTGGAAGGATTTGAGCATCGGACTGTAGGGCATGAGTTTTTGGTGAGACAATGGGTGCCCTAGCTTGATATCTTGTCGCATAAGGCCACGGAAGGGTTTGTAACTCACTCTCGGTAGAATTAAACGTTCGAGACAATTAGCGATGGGGAGATCCACAATTATCTTGAGCATCTAAGGATAAATTCAAGATAACAGTTCCAAAAGTGAATATTATATTAACATAAAGGAAACACAGACTTGAAACCATACACCATAGGAATCTCTAAAAACTGATAACCAAAGTCTACTCTGAGCTTTTATTAAAATGTTTTGATACAGGGTCTCTTCCTCTCAACAATTCTCCATTACATTATATATTTAGCCTTTAAATACTATTTCGGCCAAGGACTAGATACATTGCATTCATCCACTAAGTGGATCAAAAGGTGCATTTTATCGTTTTTCCTAATAGAACAACAAAATTCGGGTCAATTGCAGGAACAACATTAACTCTGAAAATCATCTTCATCCTCATCTGCTCGTAGTCCTCTTGAAAATCCTGAGTTGCTTGCCATGGTGCCAAAAATCCTGCTAAAAATCCTCTGAATGCCTTATTGATCTCCTTCTAACTTATCGCGTCACTTCCGAACAATCAAAACCATAGAACCATGGCGCAGTGTAAAATCATGACTATGGAAATGATTTTAAATCATAAAACGAGTGAGCGGTAACCATATGCTTATGTCGCAGGTGCTAAACCCTTTAGCTAGGGATAAGGGGTCAATTCTTTAAAATATTGAGTACAAGAAGTCCCCATATGTAAAACATGAGACCACAACATATGCACCTAGGCCTTTTATAATATCAGAACTTTCTAATCGACGATTTCATTATGTTGCATTTTCACCCCCCAAGACTTGTGATCTCTGATATGTGATAGCCCTTAGTTATCCGCCCTGGCCTTTGTTTCTTTGCGATCGTGAGTCAACCCCCATATCAGAGCCCTTCTATCGGTGATTTCTAATCAGGGACGTAACTTTGGTTCACCACATTTCACTTTCACCAATCGTCGATCACCTTCTGTGCTTATCCCTTGGTCCTTTGGCTCTTCTCATGACTGCAGGCTAACCCCCATATCAGAGCCCACCAATCGGAGGTTTTACTTTGATGCAAAACATGTCTCAACCTTTCATTGCCGATCTTTGATATGTGATTTAATCATTGCCATGTGTCACCTTGTCAGTGGTGACACATGTCACCCTTTTTTGGCCTCTTATGGCCACTGAAAATGCCAAAACTGCCTCCCATGTTTCCACCATACTGCTACGTCATGATGACTTCAACTGCCACGTGTCCCTTATCGGAACCAATTGCAACCCACCATATGTACCTTATCAGATCCAATTGTTGTTCAGCACATGTACTTTATCAGATCTAGTTTTTCACTGCCATGTGTCTCTTATCGGATCCAATCTTTTTTTGCCACACGTCCCTTATCGAATCCAATATTTGTTGACCATGTGTCCCTTTAAGGAGAGAGAAAAGACCTCGTCCTTCTTTGGTTTTGCTGAGAAATTCTTTGTTAATTTGTAATCGGCCCTCCCCGATGCTTTAACAATGTCGGCATATTTGTATTGTAATATCGCATATCAGAACTTTGTTAAGGTCGACACTTTGAAACCGCCAATCACCGAATGTCTATATGCCTAGACCCGCTGATTTTCGATATTACCATGCACCCACATGTGCCTTGTTATCCATCAAGCTATGTCGCAAGTGCTTATCCCACAAGTTTCCCTTATGCTTCCTTTTAAGATTTCCAGGATTTCCGCCCTCCGATATCCTTAACTCCCAGTGCTGAGTTGTTATTTCACGTGTCAAGAGGGTTTCAGAACATAGGGTAATATATCACAAGTTTTATGAAATCAAAGCTTTTAGTTGTATTTCCACTTTGAGTTGTGCAGGGTGTGAACTTTGCAATATGCCTAGCCCCTGGAGTTTAGGTAGAAACTACATGACCAGGGCCTGGGGACTCAGGGCCAGAACCTTTAGGAGCTTTAACCCTGTGGCTGGGATGGGGACTGATTCTTTGAAATACACCCCCGTAATGTTTGGTCCTTTGGAACCATATAACCACTTATAATAAATATTTCAAGACTTGGTGAAAAAGGGGGCTGATTCTTTGGAATATTGCATTACAAACAATCCCCATCTATAACACATGGGACCACATCATATGAGCCAGGGCCTTTTATAATATTGGAAATTTCTAATTGGAAATTTTATAATGTTGCATTTGCACCCCGCAAGACTTTCGATCTTTGATATACGATAGCCTTTGGTTATCGAAGCCCCTCTATCGGCAATTTCCAATGGGGATGTAACTTTGGTGCACAACATTTCAATTTCTTCGATCACCAATTATCGATCACCTTTTGTGCTTAGCCCTTGTTCCGTCGTCTCTTCTCGAGACTGTAGACTAGTCCCCATATCAAAGCCCCTCAATCGGAGGATTTCAATCAAAGGTTTCACTTTGATGCACAACATGCCTCAACCTGCAATTGTCGATCTCTGATATGTGATGTCATCACTGCCACGTGTCACCCTTTTTTTGCCACTTGTGACCCCTAAAACTATTGAAACTACTTGTCACGTGTCCATCGTACTGCCACGTCATGATGATGTTAGCTGCCACGTGGTCTTTATTGGAACCAAACGCAACTCACCACGTGTACCTAATCAAATCCATTAGTTGTTCAACATGTGTACTTTATCGGATCCAGTCTTTCACTACCATGTGTCTCTTATCGGATCCAATCTTTCACTACCATGTGTCTCTTATTAGATCCAATCTTTTGTTGCCACATGTCCCTTTCGAGTAAAGAGAAAAGGCCTGACCTGCCTTTGTTTTGCCGATAAATTCTTTGTTAACCTGTAATTGGCCCTCCCTGCCACTTTGACACTGGCGGCATATTTGTATCGCAATTTTCATATCGCACATTTTAAAATGTGGTCACTCTGCCTCCTTTAAAAATAGCCAAACGTTGATATGTTATGTGTCATGAACCTCTGATCACCGATATGACCATGAACCTCTAATCACCAATCTCTGATATTGCTCTTCGATGTGCCTAATCGATAATCGTAGTTCGTTGATATCACCATTGTTGTGAAGTGTTTCGGAACCTATGATTCACCAATATGCGATATCAGCGATCATTGATTGCTAAATTGCTCTAACCTCCACTGCTGCTCTCTCCAAACCTCCGATATGTGCGATTTGGGATTTTATACTTAGGCAAATTTCTCCTTATTTTCTATTTTTCAAAGGGAAACTTCAATCTGCTCTAACTTTTGATTCTGGGGTCCATTTGGGGGGTTCCACATACCATTGGAAATATAATTCTGAGCTCCATCTAATGGTTTCACTTGCAATATCATCTGAGCCAAACATCACAGGTAAAATCCTTCCAAATTTGTATTGGTTAGCCTCCTTATACCAACAACTCTTTTGATAGGAAAAACTTTAGCTACTGGCAGATACTAGTCAATAGGCTATAATGACACATAAATTCTCAAAAATAAGTAGTAGGAGGCTAATAGCTTGATTCCTATCATAGGATTCTAAAATATTCAATATGACATTGGAAGAAACAATGTTCCAAGAAAATGTGAAGGTGGTGTCAAGACTGCAAAAGACAATAAATTTGATCAAAGGCTCCCAAGACAAAATAACCTTAGAACTACATTGAGACAAAATTATGCAGAAAGTGTTAAGGATGCAACAGGAAATGAATATCATAAAATAATTCCAAGCTAGAATACTTTCATAAGTGCATCAAGGCAATCATCATTTCCCAAGTACCAACATTTATTTCATCGTTATTGTTATTCTTGCTCAAATTTTTGACACATGCCTAAGCACATTCAAAGCATATGAACATCCCTATCAGTTCTCTAGAACAAGATTTACAAAAAGAAACTATGCTCTCTCTTTCATGTTTAAGACTGAGTGCTTCACAAGTAATAACATTGGACATGTGGCTAGTCATTGTAACTTATATAGGCCTCCTAAACAAACTAAAAACATAACTACCAAACCAACAAAGAAAGTCACACAAGTTTGGAAAAAGAAGCAAATTGGATCAGAATTCCTCTTGAACACTCAAGCTAATAACTCATGTTGTTGATTTGATGAATACATCTTTGACAAATTTTGATGATGAGATTATGCCAAGAAGAGACCATCTATACTGTTAGGGGGAGCTTTTGTTTTTGAACTGTTCTTGCAAAATCCTTTTGTGAAGATCCCTTTGAGACACTTGATGAGTCACATATGGACAATCGTGCTATGAGGCATATCTCCTAATAGATCATCTCCCGGAAGTAACTCCATTGAAGAAAATCATTCATTGATTGAATATATCTTCCATTTGCAACATTATTTAATGTATAAAGTAAAAAAAAGAGATAGAGGAGTTTATGCAGGCAGGGGGAGTTGATAGATCATCTACAATTGAATTGTAGACAGTCATTAGTGTTGAAAATTATAGGCTGCTAAGATCAGATTGATAGCAGAAGGTAGTAAATTCTTGGTAAAGACAGAACAAAAAATGAAGTTGATCTAAAAACATTATGAACAGAGCTAAAATCTGGAAATGACGTTTGTGAAGGCAGACAACGGTTGACTTAGAAGGATATACAAACAGCTGCAAGTATTCGAATTGGTATTTAAGTCTCTACAAAGAAGAATATACAACCAAAGGTTATAATACTGAATGTGTGGAGTACAACAGACCCAGATCAGTATAGCACCATTGGAGAACTATAGAATAGAATGACAGAGGTGACTGACCAATATAATGATGGCAGAAAAGGGAGCATGGGTTCACAGGGAGTTGTACAAGCTACTGTCTAAGCAACAACGAAAGAAGCAACATGATAAGAAAGAGCACCATGGCAGGGGGAGAAACATGACAAGAAGCAGCTTGATAGGGGAAGTACTTGGGCACCCCGTTTTCCATTGATGTTAAAGGAGGAGAGAATGTTGGAAGGGAAAGAATATTGTCGTCAATGAAAAACGGGCAAACTGTTAGTCAATGTTGTCATTGATGTCAATATGACATTGGTTGTGATGGAAAATTCTTTTGACATGTGATGTTTCCCTAAGATGCCAATTGATCATAATGATGAAAGTTCTTATGAAGATGCCATATGAAGAAGATGACATATGATGCCTTGGTTGGAGACCATATGATTAGATGAAGGGACATGGATTGAATATATATACAGAAATAATAGAAGCATCAGACCCAAGGAGTTGTCCTAAGGAGAAAGAGGAGGAAAGCCATCATAAGCCATCAGAAAGCCACCAGAAGCCATCAGGATTCAAAGGAAAGCCATCGGAAGTTAGGAGAAGGAGCGACAAGCCAAGGATCCAATAGAACCAATTCAAAGAGAAGCCATTGAAATTAAAGAACATGAGCGACAAGCCAAGGAGAAGAAGATCGAAAGAGAAGACCACATATGCCCAAGAGAAAGAGCTAAAGGGTAGAAACAGTGATATCAGACGAGCAAAGAGAAACATATCAGTGAAATATCAATAACCAAATCATATAAATCATATCGACATTTTATTTTTTGTCACTGCTCAAACCTCCAACTCCTATCTCCAATCTTTGATCTCCAATAGGCGATGTGGACCTCCGATCTCCAAAATGCGACATGGACCTTTGATAAAGGATACATGGTGGATAGTGATTGGTTATGATAAACTACATGGAATAGGGTGATGCCAAATCGACAATCGACGTTCGAAGCTTAAGCAATGTTGCTGCATCAAAATATGTTTGCCATCTGAAATCCTCCGATTGACGGGTTCCGATGTGTGGGCTAGCCCATGGTCACAAATAGTTCAAAGAACCAAATTTCAGGGTTGATAACCAAGGGCTATCGCATATCACAGATTGCAAGTTTTGGGGGGGGGTGTGGGGTGTAATGCAGCGTTATAAAATCACCAATTAGAAAGTTTCGATTTTATAAAAGCCCCAGGCGCATATGTTGTGGTCCCATGTGTTACACATGGGGACTGTTTGTAACACAATATTCCAAAGAATTGGCCCCCGTCCGAGCCACAGGCCTAATCTTCGATTGCAATATGCTTTGCGGACCCGCCTGCCCTTATTATAACATTTTAAAATGTAATATCGTGTCTGATCATCAAAACTTTCCTATCGCAAATTTGCAGGCCATGTCATGTTAAAACCTCTAATTGCAATATTGTTTTGGGCCCAACTGACCTTACCATAACGTTTTAAAATATAATATCGCGTATGTGCATCGAAACTTTCCTATTGCAAGTTTTGACAGGCATGTCATGTTAAAACCTCCGATAAGATCCTCCAATAAGGCCAAAGCTCCAATTGTGATATGTTGCGGACCCAATTGGTTTATCAAAACCATTTTATTTAATATTTGTGTTCCAAAACAACTAGCCACTTGTAATATAAAGGCTTTGGCCCTAATATTACTTTGAAATGATAAAGCCACTTTAACATTGAAGTTTGGTCTCGGGGGCTATGTTAATCATTTATTAAAAGTTGAAACAAAAATATTATTTACAACTACATAATAAAAAGTAGTGTACATTTTATAGGTTTCAAAAAGCCAAGGCAGTGAAAAATATCCATTCTTCAATTAGGCGTCATTTTACTTACTTCCATATTCCCCACTTCTCCTGTCGGTGTTGCTTTTCACCTCGCGGTACAAATGCTAGTTAATATTAATGAATACCATATTTGGTAAATGTCGCCATCATAAGCCATCATTTATAGAAATTGAAACTAGATATAAAAAATAATAAATGGTTTTCTCAACACTGAAACTAAATTTGAATTTATAGACAAATATAATTTTAAATAAAGAAAAAAATGAAAACGTTATTCAGAGCACTTTATACTTGATCTATGTTGAAATATGGCAACAAGAATATTCCAATTTAATTTGTCCTTCAATTAAATTGTGAATTAAAATCGAATTTAGCTTTAAAAGCTACTTAGAAATAATTATTTAATCTATTTTAAATTAATTAGTTGGAGAAATTCAAGTTAGAAGTCTTTCTGAAGTCATGCAAGAGTTATCCCTTAAATTAAGGAGATAAGATTGAGTTATACTTGAGTTGTAATTATTTAACTCAGTTTACTGAGTTAATTCTAGTTAAATTAGTTCCAAACTGTTTGAGGAACTAATAGTGAGTTAACAGTTAGTTGATGCATTAATGAACTCAACTAGTGCTACTCCAATTAATTGAAGATTCCCTCATTAGAAACCCATGCATGTCTATTATGAGAAAGACCCATTTTGAAAAATGTTCAAGGACAGTGTACTATCAGTTGCATGTGTTTTCTCATGGAGAAAACTCATGCATACAATCCAGGATTTATCCTTGAGGATTGCGCAGTTTTGAAGGATGGTTTTCCACTTGGTAACTGGGAATCATCCACAAGGAACAGCGCAAGGAAATATGAGCTTAGAGGGCAGAGAGGAAGGTTGGAGAGAAGCCAAGATTGTCTGTGAGAATCTATGAGGATTGTACTGAGAGCTGGCTAGTTGTGAGAGCTAAGGCTTTGTATAATTCCTATGTATTTCCACTATGTATGATAATACAATAGTGTGGGGTTTTTAGCTGAGACTTTCCCCAAAGTATTTTCATGTGTATTGTGCTATTGATTCTTCTTCTTCTAGTTATATTGTTCAGCTCGATCTTTAAGCTTCCGAAAATTGATAGTAGAAGTAGGTTATAGTATTCTGCTTTGATTTATATTGCATAATCGGGTTAACCTACCACCAGATTTTCTACAATCTATGTTGTGAATATTGTCATTTTATTTAGAGCGCTTTATACTCGATCTAATGTTGTGAATGTTGTGAATTACTGCAGGAGACCATTAAGTTAAGTCCCTAGGTTGGCCAACTTTAGTTATCATCAAAAGATAAGGTCTTAGTGTGTGGGGTTTAATTTTTATAGAAAAATGTATGTGAAGTGTCTCATTTATTATGTTGGGGTTTTGGACAGTCATTTAAAAAAGTAAGGGAATTTAGCACAATTTTAAATGTATTGCTTTCTTTTGTATATCAAGTGTTGGTTGGTTCCGATAATTCTATGAATCATATATTTAAGGTTTAATGGTTTTTTTTTTTTCAAACATCCTTCCATAATAAAAACAAGGAGCATTATGAATTTACCAAACTTAATGAATTTCACTTTCAATTATTTTTTTTATAAAACCAATATGTTTTCTTGGTCCTATTTCATCTTTTAAAATTTGTCAGGCTAGAAAATTAACATTATTTATATTCATTAAATTTTACAAATCATTCTCACATACTTATTTTTATGTTTTAATGAGTTCTAAAATAAATTGGTAAATTAACAACACATGTGAAGTGAAAAGTGCCAACCATTAAATTTTATAATCTCACTTAAAATTTGATTACTAGTGAGAGATGTCATATACGAACAATTTGTAATATTCCATATCTTGTGACAAAGAATTCAAAAGTCACAATATAAATATAAGTTTATATAAAAGCATTATATCATGAAGTATCCAATATTTGTTTTACACAGTGGGAAAATATATCATAACTTTGTTGTCATATGAGCAGGGGGGCAACCATCATTGGTTACTATCGCTAATGCAAGTTGACTCATCACAGTTATTCAAGGAAAACAACGTCACCTATAATTACCTGTTGGTGGTCCATAAGGGGGCATGCTTTCACTCCTGCTAGATGCCTCTGAGTCTAAACCATTTACCTATATCCTTACATCCAAGGAAGCCAAGATTTTAGCCAAGAAAATGTAGTTTTAATACATAGATGAATAATCCAACATATATATTTAGATACAAATTAAATAAAAATATTTAATTTTCTTATTCAGATTGTTTATTAAATTTTATTAGTAGGATGATAAGTCAATGCCTAGATCTCGGCAAGGATTACTAAATTTAACCAGAGGCCCCAATTTCTAAAGGTAGGGAGTAATAATTATTGAGGGGTGTTGGAAAATCTAATCCATATTTTTTAAACAGTGGTAAAACCTATCATAACTTAGTTTTCAAACTAACAATGGGGATAGCCATCACTGGCTGCTATCCACGAGTGCAAGTTGACTCATCGATGTGATTTAAGGAAAATCATGTCACCTATAATTACTTGTTGGTGGTCCTTAAGGGGGTAGACTTTCACTCTTGAAAGATACTCCTAGGTCTTAGGTCGTTAACTTGTTTCCTTACGTCCGAGAAAGATGAGTTCCTAACCAAACATAAGAAATTTTTGAACATACTCCATGCCCTTACAAATCTAACCCATATACATACATGATTGATATTTTTTAATTTAATTTATGAATATAATGTTTTGATATTAAAAAAAAAGGAAAATAAAAAATAACATAATATTTTATAATTATAATAATGATATCATGTTGGGGGTAATGGATAATGAGAGAGAAATGATAAAAAATCCATATTGGTATATAAAGAAATAATGTTCCTTACCAATGTTATTTTTAATATGTAAGTCAATTTAAATTATTATTATTATTTCCAAAGGATTTTATTATTAATTTTGAAGTTTGAATTTTTTAATGTATGCTATAACATTCTAAATAATTTAGAATGTGAGAGCATTTTAACCATAAGCATATTCCCTGTCAAACCATGAGGGGCCGCCTAGAACAAAAATTAACTAATTACCTCCGGTATGAAGGTAAGTGGGCAAAAATTTCTTTTTTTTTACATAATGGGCTAATATTAGGTTCCAATCCCACATAGTCTTTCGTGCCATTTAAAGTGGAAGAACTGGACAAAGGCTTCAAATACTAGGATTTTAAAAGGAGGATTGAAAAGTTGAGAAACGTATTGACATGTGGTGCTATAAATGGATTTCTCTAGGAGGAAGAATGGTTCTAGTGAAATTTATGTTGGAATATATTCTATCCTTTTTGGCTGTGTTTGTTGAATATTCCCAAATCTATTATGAGTAAAATAAGACAAAAAAATGTTTAACTTTTTGTTGGCATGCAAGAAAAGTAGGGAAGGGGTTCATCTTGTTAATTGGGAAAATCTGTCAAGGAAAAGAAAAGCTAGGAGGTTTGGGATTTGAGAATCTAGTTACTTGAAGTAATGCTTCCAAGTGTATTACAGGTTGTCATTGTGAGTCTTGAGGTGTTCATCTAGAAGTTGTTGTTTCCTATGTGTATAAGTTGTAGTTATGTCATGTTCGAGTCATAGATATATATTTTTCGAAGTCAGTGATCTATATACTATATATGTAACCATTGTGTTCAATAAAGAAATTAAGTGATTTGTGTGTAACAAAATGCTCTCTATCTTGTTTTCTAAGTTAGTATTAGATTTGGTTCATCCTTGACTCTTTCACGAGAGGGGATGATATCATGCAGTTTTAGCCATGGCACTCCTATGTATGTAGGCTATCCTAGGAGAGTGAAAATTATTTTTTGTGTGCTTGATTGTGTGTGTTTAGAACCCATTGTTTTAGTTTTGCTACATTAGTGGAAAATTTTGCTGAACAGAGAGGCCTTGTTGTTGCCTGCATGAAGGGAAGATAACCCACGATTATATTTGTGTAGTCATGAGGTTGCAACATGAATGAGACACCATTTTTGTACAAAAATTGTAAGTGAGAACCTCGGTCCACGTCAACCTACTCGGATCTAATATTGTTGGAGAAGAAAGTTGTGGAGATAAAAGTTGCAAGTGAAGTGTTATTGGTTGTTGATATGCATGTTTTTTATACGACTTCCAACACACCAAGCATGATCCATTGCACTAGTTGTCTGAATATTATATGATATGACATTGGGGGATCCTAGAGCATGTCGATGGGTCGTTTCCTGCCAATAGATCCAAAAAGTCCACGGTTTATGCTAAAACTTATGGTTACACAAACCTCAAATCTAGAATTTCAATGTCTAGATCGATCGGTGTTTGAAGGAATGGAGCCTTCTTTAACAATGAGGGACCAAGATGACATCAAAATCGTTGTTGGTTGCAGTAGAAGAATAATTGTAATCATTGGATTTTGATCACTCTTCACAGGAGATACATTTGAAAATCATGTGCCGCAACTAAGATTTTGTTTTGCATTAGTTGCAATCCCTTCGATTTCAGCAGTAGTTTTCAGATTTAAAGTATGGATTTTCTTCTCTAGTATTTTTTATTGTGTTGTAATGGCACTGATATTAATACTCCTTCTCCAAAGCGTGCATGGAAGAAATAGATTATTTAATGTTATGGTTGTTGTGTCAGTGAGATTATAGAAATTATGAAGAACCATTCAATCAACATAGTAAAATAATTAAGTCAATAATTATGGAAGCCTTGTGAATATAATGTTGATTTAATTATGACTATAGTCTGTTATAAGCCAGAAGACCTGGTTATAGGTTATTTTTTGTGTATTTGTGAAGAAGGGCTTATGGTTCTTGATATAAGTTGGAAGCTTTTGTTTTAGGAACATCAGTTCTTATGTTTGTGTGTTTAAGAGGTAAAGTTGTATGGTTGGATGAATAAATTTAGTATCCAGATTTCCTTTCTAGAAACTGATGGATAGCTAAAAGATAAGTATCTGATAGATGGAGGCATATCCATAGAATGATTTAGTTACTTAAAAACCTTTAATGTGGAAGCGCTAACAAGGAAAATATATCAATATTGTCAATCCTACAAGTATGTGAATGATGGCCAAAGGTAGTTATATTTTAAATGGAGGTAAAATGGTAGCTCGAAGTTGTGGTGGTGAAGAAAAAGCAGCGTATACGAGATTCTAGAGTGGGTGTAAGTGATGATGATGGCCAACCACACAAAATATCAGTGTTGTAATTTGTGATTTGACATGTAAGCATTAAAGAGGGGACTTGGAAGTAATGCTTACATGTGTATTACAGGTTGTCATTGTGAGTCCCGAGGTGTTAATCTAGAAATTGTTGTTTCCTATGTGTATGAGTTGCAGTTGTGTCATGCTTGAGTCATAGATCCACTTTCTTAGGATCTATATTTGTCGAAGTCAGTGATCTATATACTATATATGTAACCATTGTGATCAATAAAGAAAGTAAGGGATTTGTGTGTAAAAAAATCCTCACTATCCCATTTTCTAAGTTGGTTTGGTTTGGCAAGTCACATAATGAAAAACTTATGGCAAGGAATTTTGGGAGGATTGTGGAGTCAAGTTATTTGGGAAAAATATCTTAGAAAATTGGTAGTGGTTGATCGGATTATAAACCTAGTTGTTGAGCCAGTGCTCATGAGTTCAATTGTATGGAAGGATTTGACATAATATTTTCCATTTTTCTTTAGATGGTTGGCTTGGAACGTCGGGGATGAAAATCATGGGATAATTGGGAAAGACCCTTTTGTAAGAGGAGAAGCCTGCTATAAATTGTCAGAGGAGCTGGTATGTATCCTAAACTCTAAGGGTTACTACTTTTTGAACAATGTCCAGAAGGTTGAGTCCAATCACTTTTATAATGGTTACTGAATGGGTTTTGCAAACATTAGGTTGGTAGGTGATCAAGTTGAAGAATGGAATACCTTTGTAAAAGGACTATATAATAATGGAATATTCCTATATATCTCAAATGATTCGATGGTCTAGAGTTGCGATAATACTTCTTAAAAGGTGAAAGCAAGGCTTTCTTATGAATCCATCTCACACTCAGTTGTAGACCATAATGTCCATTGATGGAACCAATTTAATTTGGAAATGGAGCATTCCAAACAAAGTGAGATGTTTCATATGGTTGGTTCTACAAAATAAAATCCTAAACTGGGAATTATCTCTAGAAAATAGGCTTTAATTTCCCAAAACTATTTAGTCTTTGTAAGATGGAAGAAGAAATGATGGATCATCTATTTATCTTCTATAAAATTGCACAAGAATCATGGAAATCAATACTACATGTTTTAAGGATAAAAGAAAAGATAGGGAAAATCCCTTCTGTGGATTGTTTGCAATATTGGAGTATTAAGATTAGGAAACATTGCACACTTCCAATCTTTGTGTCCTGGGCAATATGGAATTTAAGGAATAATGTTATCTTCAACAACTCTTCTACTAATATAGAAACATGAACTCCCATGATTGTGGGTTTTTATAGGGAATACAATCCTAAACAAAAAGAATTAAAATCCAACATATTCATAGGGAAATATAGGGAATACAATCCAACATATTCATAGAGAATTAATAACTACAATTGATGCTTTGTCCAAAAGAGCATTATACTTAGACACATGTATTCTAATTAATGAAGAATACATTGGCAATATTTGGAAAAATACGAATATTATTGGTCTCTATTAGACATTGGTTGCTAATCATTATGATGGTGCACTGTGGTCGTAAGTTATGTAGACAATGGTTTTCTATTTTTCCATGTTTGAAACTACATGTCTTTGTATACGGGTAACATTTTTATCATGTTTATGGAAATACATTGATGTCTACAGGTTAATTTGTAGTTTTTTTTCTTAGTAGACAATTATGCAAACTAAAGACTTTTTCTTTACTCACTCAAATTTCAAGGGCATACTTTATGTCATAAGAGATTGTATCGGTGTTTATTTTTGTAACTGTTGTCATATGTTTTTGGACAATTATATGTAAATTGTTGTCTTTTTTTGTAATATCCGACCATTGATTTATATTAATATCTGTAAAAAAAAATTACATTGGTTAATCTTTGAAGCACAGTGTTAACTTCGTCAAATGACCAGTAACTTGCAAGAATCATAGCAAAAGAGAAACCAACCAATTGTTAACACTTGACATGGTGGATTTTCAACCATACAAAAATACCAACGATGTTAGCATTAGAGAGTTTATAAAATAGCAACAAGTAACATACTAAGAAGTAGATGATAGTACTAAGAACCCAAAAACAACCACTGACTATCAAACCCAAAGGACAGAAATCAAGTCAGAGACAAACTTATTCATCCAGGATGATCACCGGATAGTCTAGGGAGGAGTTTGCATTGGCCATGTTGAGGGGTGGGACATTGATAACCACTTCCTCATTATGAGGAGTATTTGAGTCAGTATCTGAATCTGGGACTATATAGCACTCTATTCTAATTAGTGTAACCACAATATAATCCATATCATAACGAATGTCTCTCAATATCCTTTTCAACTCGTCCTCGCCTGCAAAGAGTTTATAGCTATCAACATGTTTATCACAAAGCACCATATTAATAGGAGGCTCCATTTGTCTGTGTGTTGATATAGAATGCAAAAAATAGAGTCTTCTCTTCCTCAACTTTCCTGGGTCTAGCACCCATTTGGTGTTACCACTATAAATTTCAGTATCTGAGTGATACATTCGATCCCCAAACTTCTTAGCTTCCAGAGTGTGTATTTTCTTTCTCACTTCCATAGGATTCGCGTCAAAGAAATTCGCAACCGACTCCCACCCAAATAGTTGACGGTGTCTTTCTAGACACTCCTAGAGAACCTCCCTTGCAACTGAGCAATCTTTGACGAGGTGCCATAAGAACCCGATACCTGCAAATAGACTAGACAACAGAAGTTTGGAAACACTGATCGAAACTACTATTACAATGAATTGGAGAGTGGAACCCTTCTAAGACACGAGATGTTGAATGCAAGGTGTCAGAGAACTTAAAAATGCCCACTTCAATATCTATACATAAGTCATCAAGGAACCTTCGAAAGAATGGTCCCTGACCAGAAAAAAACTAAAACCATTACTGACCAGAACCAAAGACTGACTAAATTCCCAATAAACTGTTAAGGTAGGAGGAGGCGGTATGTCACCTTTTTGTTTCAAAAATTACCCTTGGAACTTTCGAAGGTGGACGAAATTAAAACCATATGGAAAAAGACCCACTATGCCAAACTCCATAGACCAATACCAGGCAATTAAACAAAATCCCAGAGGGTTTGAGGGATTGAAGTTCTGTCGTTGGGAGGACAACAACTAGTTTGAAGGATGGTCCAGACATTGTAATCTGTAATAAACACACGAAAACCATTGGTTCTCTATATGAAACCACCTAAGACTCGCAAGTAGTCTTCTGGCTTTAAGACAAAAAAACAAGAAGTAGATTCATAACTAGCAATGGTGCTTGAATTGGTCTGATCCTCAAAGATTTTCACATGAAATCGCGAGTGTGGGAAATCGTCTCTTGGGAGTAAAACAAACAACTGAGAAACAAATACGTAATAGAAGATGTAAGTCCAGAAAATTCCCACAGAGAAAGGCAACTATTTTTCGCCACCTTAAAACAATAAGCGAGCTGGTATATATCACTGCTAACAAAATACAATTTACATAAGAATAACGAAGCTCATTGCCGTTCATAAGACAATCGCCTCTCTAAAGTTATGCCCTTCCAAAAAAATGTATCATGGTAAGGTCATAAATGAGCCTTTAGCGATTGTGAGGGAAATTTGTTGCCACCTCCAATCCACCCTATGGTAGCAGATCCATACCTAAAACATCTCAGCAAATGTAATGTAATATCCAAGATCCTTGGCCAGCTCAATAACCCGATCTCTCCCACCCTCGTATAGTTAATATGAAGAGACCTCAACCATACAGAGCCATAACGTGAAACCATATTACACCACGTGTGTTCGTATAAGTTGACATATGAATTTTCCACTTTAACAATAATGGCCAGAATAGTTCGTAGGACGCAACCCTAATTTTATGGCAGCCCGAGAGTATTAACATTAATTTTTTTTTATAAAAACATTAGTGTGGACGTCGTGGAAAAAGGAGATGAATTTTACGCAAATGCTTCGAGTTTTTAACATCCGTAACGTTTAAAGGCACGACGTGGAGTACGTACGGAAATACATATTTCTATATTCCCCGCTTTTAATTATTTCAAACGTATATAGAAAAATTAAGTTAAACCAAATCCATATTAAGGAAAAGACTTCCAAAACAAAATCTGAATGCCTTTATTTAGCAATCGAAATCATCATTTTAGGGTATGGTGCCACTTCAAGGGAAGTTTTATTTCTAAGAGATGACAACAACATGAGTAGAAATCATCAAATTTATTTGTGAAAGTGTGACTTGTTTTAGGACTTTTAATGTAGAATATTGGCCTTACTCATTTAGGTATTTGAGTTTGGTATTAATTTTTTTGGAAATTGTTGGGTTGAGTGTGTGTTTAAGGGTTTTTAAGTATCTTTGGTGGATTATGAATTAGGAATATAAATTTATTTTAAGGTAGTAATGAATTTTCATTATTATTATTGTTACAAGAAAATTAAGGGTTGAGTTTTTTTTTTCATGGAATATTTTTTGGTGCTTATGTATTATTAGTGATGGATGTGCATTTAACCAATGATGTTTGAAATCTTCAAACCTTTTTCAAATTTGGTTAATTCTTTATTGAGTTTTTGTTATTATTATTATGAATTCCCTTTAGGAAAGAATAAAAGCAAAAATCATTGCCCAAGGTGGTAGCGGAGATGGAGGATGTGGAGGCCAAGTTAGAGGAGCAATTGGTTATGAATTCCACCAATGAAAATGTGAATATGAGAGTTGTGTCTACCTAATTTCTAAGCATATTATATTTAGAGGATGAATTGGAAATTCTCAAGAAAGTAATTTTATCAAGTCATCTACATCTAGCTAGTTTAGATAGCAAGGCTCAAGTATCTCTCGAGCTATAACTAACACAAAAAATAAGGGAATTTCTAAAGCCAATTCTAGTGAGCTCTCTAAAAATGCAAAAAAAAATATAAAATAACTCTTAATAATGCTAAGTGACTATTCTCTTTAAATAATCTAATTTTTTATTAATGTACAAAGATAGAAAGTTCAAAAATATTTTACAAACATTCCACGTGAACATGAACATTTCATCATATATGTTAAGGACTCAAGTTATAAAAATAAAAATAAAAATATAATGATTTTATGACTATAATATATTAAATATTGTAACTTTTCTCTCTATAAATAAATTCATTTTCATAATATCTTTATTACTTTCTTTCTCTATATATATAGATAGATAGATATATATTAAAATAATTATTATTATTCAAAAATAAAATAATTTTTAATTGAATCTATAAATAAATATTATTTTGTTAATTTAAATTTTAATTTTTTCCTAAAATTTATTTATATATATTTTAGAAAAAATTAAATTTGTGCCTTATATAAATTTTAAGAAAAATTAATCTGAATTTCCAAACAAAATTAAAATTAATTAAAACATTTTTTTAAATAGTTATTTTCCACTTTACTACCCTTTCATTCACGGAAAAGGTTAAATGGAGTGAATGTGATCACATACGATTATGTTGAAATTAACATGAATAGTGTATACAAATTGCTCTAAAGATCCAAACTATATTCAAAGCAAGGAAGTTGCAAAGCAGCAAGTTCCTGCTGCTAAGTAAAGAGAAAACAGAAGCAATTGAAACAGAAGTAACCCAAAAGTGTAGAGTTGATTTCCACATCTGGATCAACAGGCATTCTCCGAAATAGTATTGAATGTAAGGCAAACCACAACTGTAATTGCCAAAACTATATGGTCATAATGGTAAAAATCTAATCATAAAATTTTGAACTCAACTACAAAATCAAGTTTATAACTGACCTTCTCAATATCAACCTTGTGTTGTTGCTCAACTGCATCCAACAAAGTAGGCCAGGATTCAAATTCAATCTTCCTCCAACGACTCACTAAGGATGATAATGGATTAAGCTCATCTGAAAAAATGAAAAATCCTGTGAGGTCCAACAGAAATGGATGCAAAGAACTTTCACCAAATAAGAACCTTGAATAAGAACTTTCACCCAATAATTTGTAGAATTTGCTGAAGGGGTTCTACCATTAATGCCATCTCGTATGTATTTGAATCTTGCATGCAACCAAAACTTGAGATTAAGAGAATTGTCGCATCCTTACACTATATCCTCAAACAAAACCAGATGTTGTACAATTATTCATGGTAAATAACCTTGTAAATATTGTATTTTACACAGGATGACTGGGAAAGCTTCTAGTGCTTCAAACACAAATGCAACTAATGGCCTGACAAAATTTTTTCATCCAATCTTGCAGGTAAAGAATACCTAGTCCCTGGAAAAGTTGGAAAGCAAATGAGAAGGATAGGAGGCTCAGTCGGTATAAACAGATTAGAACTTTAGGATGGATGCGATACTAAAACATATTTTTACTTCCATTACTAAAGAAATTGCCAGTCATTTAACATATTGCAAATAAGACAATGTACGCTTAGCACAACCTTCAACAAATTTCTTGTCAGCATCATATGCTGTGGTAAATGCATGAAGTCTTTCCTCATCTGAGATCTGAACTTTTCCAAACTGCCACAAGATATCGCCAGAGTCAATACCACTGCCAAAAAAGTTTATGACATATCGCCCATGTACTTTATTTAAATAGAGCCATTTGATATAGCGCCTCCACTTCAAACTCTTGAACAAAATCTAAGGCAGACAGTGAGGGACAATCAGAGCGTCTGCTTTGAATGAAAAAATTTAGGAGACCCCTTGCTTTTTCAGGTAATGGTGCTACCACATGATTTAATATGAGATAAATATTTACATTGAATTTCTGAACTAGTTTCTGAAGCTTTTGATGTGTCTTCTTATATGATTCAATCGAATAGTAGCAATTTCCCTCCCATTTACAAATATCTGAACAATCTTTCAATTCCTTCTCAACAAGTTTTCTACCTGCTTCGAGTGATTGAAGAAACCTGCAAGAAATAACAATGAAGCCCGTTCTAGTAAGGAAGAAGAAAACAAGACATCAGTAATCATACTTTTTGTTGCATTGGTTGACCAAGCAACTTAAATCCTTATAGGATACTTTGAATCACTGTAGTTCTTTGGAATACTCCTAAACAAAATAACATTTCTACTCTGAGGTGTACTCCTTTTGAAAAGCACAGAAATACTTACAAAGGTAAGAACTGCAGATAATACCCAAAGATGTTGTATGTAATTTGTGAAACCTTTATAGCAAGGGTTCTGCAAATGTAAGAAATGCAGTCAGTAAAATAGCAGAAGTATCCATCTGAAATTCTCTTTTCAAGAAATTCATTTAGAACATTTCCATTAGACAATAAGCCCCATAATGACAAGTGAATAAATCCTTGAAACTTAACATGCCCTCTTTTAGTGGATCACCTAATTATCCCAAAGCCATGTTGTGAGTTAAAATATATATTCACAACTAAAAAACCCGGGGAAAAGTATTAAATCGTAGAATGATAACAAGATTAAGACAAGTAAAATATTACTTTGGCATATCTATAAGGTATGATTCCAAGCATATTTGTAAAGAAAATTTCCCATGAAACATAAGCAAGAGCTCCAAGCGTTTCCCAAACTCTCCTACGGTCACAGTTTGCATAAACTCTTCGATACTACAAGTTCACAAAGAAAGTTAGGAAAGATTCCTCAACTTATATATCTTTCATGTTTCTCCAACAAATACAAGCAAAAATATAAATCTTGTACCTCAAAATTGTAGAGTTGATTTCCACATTTGGATCAACAGGCATTCTTCGAAATAGTATTGAGTGTAAGGTAAACCACAACTGTAATTATGAAAACTATATGGTCATAATGGCAAAAATCTAATCATAAAATTTCAAACTCAACTACAAAATCAAGTTTATAACTGACCTTCTCAGCATCAACCTTGTGTTGTCACTCAACTGCATCAAGCAAAGTAGGCCAACAATCCAATTCAATCTTCCTCCAATGACTCACTAAGGATGATAATGGATGAAGTTCATCTGCAAAAATGAAAAATCCTGTGAGGTCCAACAGAAATGAATGCAAAGAAATTTCACCAAATAAGAACCTTGAATACCTTTCAAAGAAACCATTCTTGAAGCAGTTTCCTCATATAGTTGTGCTCTATGGAGTAAAAATTGCACACCAATGAGGGCTTGCATAAAGTATGTTGCATGTTTGTCAAAATTAAAATACAATTTGAAAATAAAATTATCCAAATTGTATTCTAAAGAGATAAGAAATAAAGCCATGATTTGCTTCCTTGGATGAAGAAACTAACTTTCATTAATGGAGAATTAAGAGAGATGCCAAGAAGTGTCCCAATAATTTGTAGAATTTGCGGCAACATTGGATGTTCATGAAACTCCTTCAGGAGAACATTAACCCTTTCCTGAAGTCTCAGAAAGGGTTCTACCATTAATGCCATCTCGTATGTATTTGAATCCTGCATGCAACCAAAACTTGAGATTAAGAGAACTATCACATCCTTACACTATATCCTCATACAAAACCAGATGTTCTACAATTATTCATGGTAAATAACCTTGTAAATATTGTATTTGGCACAAGATGACTAGGAAAGCTTCTGGTGCTCCAAACACAAACACAACAAACGGCTTGACAAAAAAATTTCATCCAATCTTGCAAGTAAAGAATACCCAGTCCCTGAAAAAGTTGGAAAGCACATGAGAAGGATAGGAAGCTCAGTCAGTATAAACACATTAGCACTTTAGGATGGATGCAATACTAAAACATATTTTTACTTCCATTACTGAAGAAATTGCCAGTCATTTAACATATTGCAAAAACAACAGAAACCAGTCGTTTACACTATTAAACCAACACTAAAGCTTACCTTGTCCAAGCCAATTTTAGTGACTTATGGGTTGTTCCAGTAAATAAATTTTGCAAATTTATGTTGCAGCCACATGTAACACATGCACACATTTTTTTAGTTTTTTATTTTATTTCAAACTTGAAAATATTGATGGGTACATGCCTAGGACCTCGCATGAAAGGCAGGTGCTTGAGCATTCTATTATCAGCACGTTATGCGTCCATCCTAAATATCTGGCCTCTCTATTCTTCGACCTTAGCTGGAAGGTTTGAATGTTATGAAACAAACTCACAAAAATATAGAAAAGATAGATGAACACCTTAGAAATAAGCCTCTTAGAAGGGGGAACCTCCTTTACATTACACAAATGAACAATTCTTAGATGATACAAATGACAAGACCTCCTTTCTATATATAGGAGTCTAAGGGGTCATAATATAATCAGAGCC
>APFE030482949.1:80595-131244 GCA_000404065.3 Pinus taeda | reverse complement strand
ATATATAACAATTTAGTAAAATAATGAATTAACCATTTCTATTTTATTTTTAAGATAAGAAAAGGAATTAATATTAACAAGAATGGTAATTAGTAATAAATAATTTAATTTACTTTTTAACCATTCTTGACTATTTTCGTATTTATTTATATAATTTTAATCCCATTATAATATTTATATATGTATTTAATTATTTAATTTTGAATAAATAAATGAATTATTATAAATAGAAACCAACCATTTACTTATTCTTACCTAATTTATCTTAGTTCTAAAAATAATAATAATATTAATTATTTGACCTGGGCCTCAAGTCAAATTAGCCGTTTATCTTGTTAGCCGTTGGAGTCTCTGCTCAAACTATTTAACTTGCTGGACTGGATCTGTTTCTTCAACTTGTTCCTGACGATGAACCACACTGGTTGGTTCGAAACGCGTCGACAAATGTCTTCTATATGTGATTTACGCCGAAATTCTTCTTATAACTAACTCCCTTCCTGAGGCTTACTTGGTGGAGGATACCTAAAAGGCCTCTTTTACATTAAAATAAATTTCCTTCTTGATAAATGGAGCCCAAGAAGGGTATTTTACATTATGACGCATACAAGAACACTTAAAATAAACCCTAGAAGCCTGCAATGGAGGCTTTTACTTATTAACCAATTATCCAAGCATGAAACCCATGCTTTAATAAGTCAATTTCTTTTACAATAAAATTTATTTTTCTTTCTTTTGACAAATACATTACATCATGGCTCAAATATAATTATGAAGACCGACACTAGTTATATTTTTCAACAACATTAAATATATCTTATATGTCTTTTCATTTTAATTGAGCTAGAGCTAAATTTTTTTAATTTTAATTAAAAACTAACTATCTAATGGGAACATCTCCCCCATACTAGGTTGTAGAGTGTCTATAAGCACAAGAATTTTTGAATGGTTAGTATAGACATAATTGAATACCAAAATAATAATATTAGGTATGGGTCATATAGATTTAGTTTAATTAAAAGCAAGTAAATATACTATAAAGTGGTGGTTAGACTTGAGGGTTGGCTCAACCGGTTGAGTTCTTGTTGTTAAAGCACATTTTCTACTGAAAGGTCATGGGTTCAATTCTATTAACACTCTCGGGAGTCAGGCTACGGTGGTTGATCTGACAGGAAGTGATCCCTTTGAATGGATCTGTTTGGTACAAATATTCTGTGGATAACACATAATAAAAAAAATAAACAAAACAAAACTATAAAATTGCTAGTCCCTACGAAATGTAAAAATTGAGAATGAAAGTAAATAAATAGTAGATTGATTGTTAAAATTAAAAAGTAAATAAAAAATCATAAAAACTTAAGAATTTTATGATATTAATCACATTAATAAGTACTCTTTGGATAAAAAGTTAAAATAAAATTATGTAAAAATGGTGAAATCAAAATCAATACATCATTTGCGAAGTCATAATAATCTTTGTTTTATTGTGTGAAGAGGTTTCTCTACATCCCAATATGGGGAGATGTTGTAGTTTTCCTAAATGAGCATAAACATTAAATGTTGGTTCAATATGAAAGAAATGTTATAGTGCTTGTAAATGGTCATACTCATTCAAATTCCGGCTCAATATGGAAAAACATTGTAGTGTTTGTAAAATGAAGCGTTAAATCTAAAAATAATAATAATAAAACATAATGTTTCCTCAGTTAATAGAGTAATAAAAATAATAAATCAATTCAATTCAATTTTTTCCTTGGGAAAATCATAATATACATATCACATTAAAATATTCATATCCATAACTATGATATTTAAAACATAAAATTTATAAACATATAAAACTTAATAAATTAAATTAATAAACATATAATTAAAAAAAATAAAATGTGAAATATAGATAATATAAATAGTGGTTATAAATTAAGACCATATACTTCAGTCCTGGTACTTCAACAATTATCGCATCTGTTATTGTTATTTGCCTCCCCCTCACCATGGAACGATCTTCCTGCAAATTCTGCAGAAATTCAATGGCCACCGTCTCATTAGATTGTTGTAGTCGGTTAAGGTAGGAAATCCATCCCGCTCTTACTAAAATTTCGCGTGCAACGTCAGAGATCATTAACACCCGCGGTTCACTGCGTATTGATCTACCTCCCATTTTGTTCAAGCTTAGTACACTGTTAATTTTTACAGAGCAAAAACATAGAAATGACGATGGAATAGCAAGTTGTTCAAGCTTTAGCACACTGTTATTTTTACAGAGAAAAAACACAGAAATGATGATGGAACATCAAGCTGTTCAAGATTTAGCACATTGTTAATTTTTACAAATAAAAGACACAAAAATGACGATGGAACGACAAGCTGTGCATATTGGGAAATATCAATATTGTTAAACTTGCTATTCCCGAGTTTTGATGAAGTCATAGTACCTCCAAATAAGGAGTTGGCATGTATGCCAATGTATTATGGAGGTCACCCGTGCCCCCTTAAAATGTGATAGGTCGTCCTCGGCTGACAAATAAAGGAGCAGCATGCTGGACTGCAGTCGTACAGTAAAATAAAGGAACAACGTATATATCCATGACATGATTACAAAATTCAGCGGATTACTGAAATCGAGGCTTATGATGGAAATTGCGAATAGATATGGAAATGCTGTGAAATGATGTGAAAAATAGAGGAGAGGACAACTCATGTAAATAAAAGTTCTTATGTGGTCATTATCCACTTTAACCATTATGATTGATTTATAAATGATTTTTCATGTATAAGAGGTTCGAAAGGGTTATATAACATAATCTCATTTGAAATCAATATAGAGATATAAGAAGAAGGGTTTATAATGACTATTGGTGTATGAAAAGTATGACTTCAATACCATAAATAGAGCTCTGTTTCCCATAGGTGTCCATAACCTTGACAGAGTTTCTTGTTGCACCCTAGGAACCATAATCCTTTGTGTATGTCTAGGAAAGTTTTGTGTGATGTCAGAATGGAGGCCATTGTGCTGGCTTGGTAACCAGATGAATCACAATGCCATTCACCAGGAAGGAGTGAAAGGTGGGCAGGCGGACAGCTCTTGATGAGACCTCCTGTTCCAAGGACTTTTTTACTTTTCTAATATGCCTCTTGGATCATATCCCTGGAGTGGTGGCCATAGTGGGAATGCCACTTCACTTGCTTCCTTATGATCATCGTAGGTTGGCTCTTGATGAGACCCCCTATCCTTCATCTGACAAATCATGTTAGTAATCATATAGATATATATTTTTCTCTTTTTTTTTTTTCTTTTATATAGCACTTTCCTATTTATATACAAAGGATAGCTCAACACTCCTTAAGAGTAGGGATGGTGGAAGAAGTCTGAACATCTCAATAGAGAAAAATATGCCCTTATTCTTATTCAATAATAATGATCAAAGAGAATTATAAAGATTTAAGAAAGAACCAACATGATAAAAATAATCAATCAAATTGGTTTTAGTGAAAATAAAGACAGCAAAGTGATATAAATAGTTGTGTCCTTTCCTCTTTTCTCTTACTGATTCAAAGCAATTTCTCTAAAGATAACGATTTTTCTTTGGTTTGTTGATTTCAGTATCCTCTAGTTTTTGTATTCCTGTATAAATGTATACCTGTGCCTTAAAAGGACCATCATTCAAAAAAATCTTCTAAATGATGAAACACACACACACACAAAAATGCACCTAAAAAGTGTTGTTCCTTAGATGGAACAGCTGTTGTTCCTTAAGAGGGATAGCAAAAGAACATATGCATGCAAAAATTGTGGTTCCTTTAAGAGCAACAACAAATAAAAGAAAAAAATACACTTGAAATTGTTGTTCCTTAAGAGGAACAACAACTGTTCCTTAAATGGAACAACAAATAAAGCAAGTGCGAAATAAAATACCTCTCCTTTGACGGAATAGCTTAAGATCATCCGAAATCGAAACTGTTATTCCTTCAGAAAGAATGGCAGAAAGAAAAAAAATGCAAACGAGGGATGTTCCTTTAAAAGGAACATCAAAACAATCTCGTAGAAGTGTTGTTCCTTCGGAAAGGAAAGGCAAAACAATCTAGCGGAAGTGTTGTTCCTTGGGAAAGGAAAAGCAAAAATGTGGAAATGTTGTTCCTTCAGGAAGGAACAACAAAATGTGAAAGTGTTGTTCCTTCGGAAAGGAACAGCAAAAAATGGAAGTGTTGTTCCTTCGGAAAGGAACAACAAAAATGCAGAAATGCTGTAAAAAATGAAAGTGTTGTTCCTTCAAAAAGGAACAAAAAAATAACAAAAGTGATGTTCCTTCAGAAAGGAATAGCAAAAAACAAAAATGTTGTTCCTTTGGAAAGGAACAACGAAAATGCGGAGATGTTGTTCCTTCGAAAAGGAACAACAAAATGCGAAAGTGTTGTTCCTTCAGAAAGGAACAACAAAAAGGTGGAAATGTTGTTCCTTCAGAAAGGAACAACAAAATGCAAAAGTGTTGTTCGTTCGGAAAGGAACAGCAAAAAGGCAGAAATGTTGTTCGTTCGGAAAGGAACAACGAAACACAAAAGTGTTGTTCCTTCAGAAAGAAACAACAAAAAAAGAAAGTGTTGTTCATTCAAAAAGGAACAACAAAATGCGAAAGTGATGTTCCTTCGGAATGGAACAACAAAAAGGCATAAATGTTGTTCCTTCAGAAAGGGACAACAAAAATGAAAGTGTCGTTCCTTCAGAAAGGAACTTCAAAAAGACAGAAATGTTGTTCCTTCGGAAAGGAACAGCAAAAACAAAAGGAAAAATGCAAAAATGAAAAAATCTGTACAAGAAGTAGTTTATACAAGCAGAAAAGAAAAACTAATGTATAGAATTTAAAAACAATGAAATTATTTAGTGAACCAATGCCGAGGAAGGATTATTTTCCTCAACAAGAATCTACATATCAGAATCTTCCCAGAGCTGCTAGTAAAAGGATTCCCGAGTAATTGGTTTATGGTACAGTCGCACTCGGTGACCATTTGATTTAAAGGTATGTCCAAATTCATCAATAGTAGTTAATGTAATGGTGTCATTGTCATGCACTTTCTGTATTTCATACAGTCCAAGCCATTGAGTTTGAAATTTTCTCGAAAAATCCTGAAACCTGGAGTCATATAGGAGTGCCCAATCTCCTTCGTGGAAGATTTTCTTTTTGATCAGGGCATCATACCATTTTGCTCTCTGTTGTTGAATTAATGTAGTGCGTTGAAGAGTCAAGATCCTAATTTCATCTAGCTCGTTGATTTGCTGTAATATGTTAGCCCGGGCCTCATTTAAATCCAGACCGATCTCCTGTGCTTTTCTTAATGTTTGTATTTCGAACTCTATTGGAAAGTTGGGTTCTTTTCCAAATACTAGCTGATATGGTGAATAGCCGGTGGTGTTTCTGCACGTTGTTCAGTATGCTCACAAGGCTTCAGGCAATCTTGAAGCCCAATCATGCCTGTGTGATGCAACGGTTTTTGTCAATATCGCCTTTATCACCTTATTCGTGCTCTCTACTTGGCCATTTTCTTGTGGGTTATACGGAGTGGTAATTTTGTGTTGAATGTGATAATTTTTTAATGTTGCATCAATTTTATTACCTACAAACTACGGTCCTCCGTCTGTGATTATGTCCCTTGGGAGGCCATATCGCACAAATATTTGAAACAAGAAATGAATCACAGAGTCCTCTGTAGCTCTTGGAAGTGCCTCTGCTTCAACCCATTTGGTAACATACTCTGTTGCTACTAGAATATATGTTTTTTGATTTGATGATGGGTTGATCGGACCAACAAAATCGAGTGCCCAATGCTCAAATGGTTCGATTACTAACTGTGGGTTTAAGGGCATTTCGTCAGATTGTCTAGGGCGTCCTACTCTTTGGCAACTGTCACAGGTTTGCACAAACTTCTTAGCATCTTTAAAGATTGTGGGCTAGTAATAACCTATTTGCAAAACCTTGTGACCAACCCTGTGATCTGCGAAATGTTTGTCACACAGTCCGTCATGATAGACTTTCAAAATGTCAAATATTTCGTCTTCACTGACGCATTTTATGATATGCATATTTACCCCTGTATGAAATAGGTAGCCCCCAATCCAAGAAAATCGAGTACTATGTTGCACAATCTGTTTTCGTTCATTGGGGGTTAGATGCTTTGGTAATTTGCCTACTGCTAAATAATTTGCAACATCAGCATACCAGGGTGTCTTGACAGTAACAACAAACAAATGTTCATCTGGGAATCGATCTTCGACCGCTATTATGTCCACTGGCTTCTACATTCGTGAGAGAAAGTCAGCTACAGGATTCTCTTTTCTAGGTCGATCTTTTATTGTGATGTCAAATTCCTACAATAAAATCAAACATCTTGTTACCCTATCGTTTGCAATAGGTTTGTTTGCTAAATATTTATGGCAGAGTGATCTGTATATAAAACAACTGGATATCCAGTGATATAATGCCTAAATTTATTTACAGCATGTATTACAGCTAAAAACTCTTTTTCAGTAACAATATAGTTTAACTCAGTAGGAGACAAATTCTCGCTAATATAATAAATTGCATATAGTTTTTTTCTTCTTCCTGCCCAAGGACTGCTCCAATAGTTTTGTCTGAAGCGTCCGATGAAATTTGAAATGGCAAGTCCCAATTTGGGCCTCTGAGCACTGGGGCTGTTGACACAAGCGTTTTCAGATCCTCAAAAGCACGGTTACATTTATCTGTCCAAATAAAATCAACATTTCCTATCAGTGCATATAGAGGTGCAGCTATTTGACAAAAATATTCTATGAATCTCCTATAATAACCAAAAAATCTTAGGAAGCTGTGTACCTCTGTCTGTGTGGTAGGAGTAGGTATTAACAAAATTATTTGAATTTTGGCCAGATCTACCTGTATTCCAGCTATTGAGATATAATGACCTAGGATGAGCCCTTCGGTCATCATCATATAGCACTTTTCATGGCTCATGCAGAGCCTGGTGGCAATACATTGTTGCAGCACCTTTTCCAATGTGTCTAGTGTTGGCTCAAAATCATCTCCATATGGTGTGAAATCATCCATGTATACTTCGAGCCCTTCATTTATTAAATCTGAAAAGATGCTGAGGATGACCCTCTGAAATGTGGCAGGGTCATTACATATGCCAAAAGGTATGACTCTGTAAGCAAATGTTCCCCAACGACAGGTAAAAGTAGATTTTTCCTGGTCTTCAGGGGCAATCTGAATCTGATTGTATCCATGGAAGCCATCAAAGAAAGAAAATAATTTCTTTCCTGCTAATGTGTCTAATACCTGATCAACGAATGGAAGGGAAAAGTGGTCTTTCTGGGTTGCTTTGTTTAATTCTCTGTAATCTACACAAATCCTCCACTTTCCATTCTTCTTTGGCACCACTACTAGTGGAGAGACCCACTTGCTATCGGAGATTGGATAAATAAAGTTTACATCCAAAAATTTTTGTAATTCAGCTTTCACAATATCTTTCAGGTGAGGGTTGAGTCTCCGTTGGGGTTGGAAAATGGGTCTAACATCTTTTTCTGTATAAATGTTGTGCATACACAGCTAGGGATCGATTCCCTTCATGTTCAGATAATCCCATGCAAAATCTTCCTTATACTTTCTCAGTAGTTGGACCAGATTTTCTTCTTGTTCAGGAGTCAAGTTATTGTTAATGTTGAAGGTTTTTCCTGGCTCAATCTCTATAGTTTTGTTGTTTGAAATAGAGGTAGTGGGTATTGTTTGATCATGAGTGTCTTTGAGGGGATCTTCTTCTAGTTCATTGTCAAATGCTGCCTCTATCATGTGACATTGTACATGGGATTTGGATTCGGATTGGTTAATGAAGTTGTTAATAACGTCATCCTCTGTTTGATCTTTAAATTTGAGGGCATCTTTTATGGTTAATGGGGACCTAATGTTTTCTGTGAGGTATGATACAGGTTGTTTGTTAGTTTTCATTATTGTAAAACTTGGTTGGGCTGGAGGGTATAGAGCTAGATTCTTGATATTGTTCCCTCTAGTTATAGTCATATTGCCTTATCGGCAGCCAATGTAAGCATCAACAGTCGCAAGCCAAGGTCCACCTAAGATTAAAGGGTTTCCATCGAGTTGGTTTTTGGGGTTGATTATCAAAAAGTCGGCAGGGTATTCCCAAGAATCTACGGATACCATTACATCGTGTAGTGTACCTTCTGGCCTAACTACTAATCGGTCAGCCAATTCTAATAAGGTGGAGGTTGGTTCCACTGATGTAATGTCGAGTTTTTGACAAGTGGTGGTTGTTAAAATATTAATTGCAACCCCTAAATCAACTAGGGCATTTGAAAAGGTTTGTCCATTGATTTGCATCGTCACTATAGGATTCCCTGGGTCTTCATATTTGACAAGTGCTTCTCTTCCTGCTAACAAATCAGATAGGGTGCCAACTACTTAGATGGTTAAGTTAGTTGTTATTCTCCTCTTTTGCTTCCTTATGCATTACTCTTTGATGGTTTTTGCATATATTGGGATATCTTGGATAGCTTGGAGGAGTGGGATTTTTATACACAAATTTCTTAGTTCTCCGAGAAGATCAAAGTCAAGATGTTCTATAGGGCATGGTATGATTAATTGTTCTGGGAATGGGGGAGAAGACATGGTTGCTTGATCGTGAGTTTGTTGTTTGACCACATCTTCTTCTTGTAGCGGTTGTTCTGCGAGTAACTGATTTTCAACTTGAACATTTTTATCTCCCTCAGTTTCTATAATGCACCCAGACCTTAATTGAAGGTCGTTTCACTCCCTTACATCGGTTTCTAGTTCTAGTGTTTTGATTATTTTAATAGATTGAACCGGTCTATTATTTGGGTTCGGGTTGGGTGGGGCTGGGAGTTGCGGTCTTAAGTTGGACTAGGTATTTTGTTGTAGTGTATATGGTGCTGGCAGTGTGGGTTGAGGGAGTAGGATGGTTCCAGCTAAATGATTCATCGGCCTTTGCCAGTTTGACTGCCAGGCTTGACGCTGCGAAGTGGGAGGGGACCATTGTGTTGGATATGCATTGTTTTGCCAATATGGTGGAGAGTAGGGAAAATTTGGCCAATTAGTTTGGCTTGTTTGATTTGGCCATGGTGATGAAGGAAATGGTTTTTGTGACCAGTTTGAAAAGGGTGGCTAATTTTGCCATATTGCATTATATTACTGAGCATGATAAAGAAGAAGATGGATTAGAGGGCATACCTGGTTGTCGTTGCTGCCATTGACGGTGCTGATTGAGTAGGTACACTGGTTTTGATTCTTCCTCCGCTTCCTTGTACACTGCTTTCAAACCTGGGAGTGAGGGGTAGTTCCCTGTGGAGTGTTCTTTTGTACAAATAGTGCAGACTTGAACTACATCCAGTGGGCACTCTTTATGGTTGTGTTTCTTTCTGCATCTAGGGCAGAATATTGCCAGATTTTTCTCTGCTTCTACTTGTTTCTGTATAGCTTTAATATCAAGCTGCGTTGTCAGAGTCCCCAATATATCAGTTTTGAAATTATCTAGTAAATTCTCGATTTTTGCGTGGGTTACTCCTCCACCGAAGATCTTGTTGTCCCTTGTGAGCATGTCACATTCCGCTGGTTTTAGCCTTGTACTGCCTCGTGAACTCCTGATGCACAAATCAATAATGTTAGCAAAATTATCTTGATAGATGTTACCTTTTCCCATAATATTTAGTGTTTCAACCCATTGTTCCTTCATTCCTTTAATTAATATCATTTTTAATAAATTGTCAAGTAAGGGTAATGATGCATAAGGAGATCTCTGAAGATTATATTGAAAATGTTCAACATACTCTTCTAGTGTCTCATTAGGTCTAGCCACCATCTGAAATATTTCATCCTTTAATTCTCTAGACCTACAATAATCCTGGTATTTCTTTAGAAAAGCACCTTTCATGTGATCTCAGTCATTTATAACACCTCCACCTCACCCCCTAAACTATCGTAAAGTTGCTCCTTTTAATGTGGAGGGAAATAATTTTATCTTTTGGGGATCAGTGGTATAGTCGTACCCCCAGCATAGCATATCGAATTCAAACAAAAATGCGTCTGGATCTTCCGATGTTAGGCCATGGAATGTAGCGATATGTTGAAGAGGAATGGCCTTCATAGGTGCATTAACTACAGTATCTACAATGGGATATTGCAGTGTGGAGGTTTGGGGTGTTCACTGGTTCTGGGCCATTTGGTCAAATATGTGCCAATATCCTTCTAGGATTTCTAGGGGTGTATTCTTAGGCTGGTTAGAAGGAGCAGGAATGGCCTTAATAGCACTTCCTTTGTCTGGGATGATGAGAGTTCCTTGTTGAACTAATATTTTTGGGGGGATCTTAGCTTTTTAGGTTCTTCAACTTTGTTCTGGATGATTTTGACAGCACTTCCTTTATCTGGGTTGCTTAGTGGTTGAACTATTTCAAGAGGAGATCTTGGTTCTTCGGTTTCCCCTGTTCCTCCTCCTCCTTCGCAGAGATTACTAAGGTTCCCTTCTTGTAACGATTTTTGGCTAGAATTCTCAATCTCTTGAAAATCTTGCTCCTCTGTTTAGCTGTGCACCTCAGCAAAGACTACAAATGGTGATTCTGTGGCCTGAAGGGAACTAGTAGGTTGTCTACAAGTAGCTTTTCTAGGGCCTACTAATGGCAGAGATTCTGCTTTTTTAAGGATATCGTCTATAAAGGTCGATCGGCCAAGGATCACTAGTCCCTTAGCTTTATCAGGTTTGGGTAGTGGTTTTGGATTCTTTTCAGGATTTTTCTGCTTAGTCATGCACACAAATAAAATACTTATTTCTACCCAAAATAATCAACAAATCTGTAGGAAAGCGGGCGGGGAGCAGGGCTGTTACATGCTTCGTATGTAGATTCTTACCTTCGTTTTTAAAACCCAACTCTCTCCTAGAAAGTACTTACACTACTCTCTTTTCAAAAGAAACAAATGGCTACACTCTCCCTGGCAACGGCGCCAAAATGTTGAGCAATAAAAAGGTGTCTTTTAGCCCCTATTTACCCTACATTAATTATCAATCTAGGTACGATTTTTTATCTCAAGAGTGTACTCAATCTGAGGCAGTCACTTGTTCAAGAGTAATGTTTGCAGTATAGTGCTTACAAAAGTAAATGAATGCTGGAAATAAAATCTAATTGTAATGGCAAGAAACTTAAATGCTTTGTAACTAAATTATTTACTCAAGCAACTACAACAATCATCAGTCAAGGATGCAGTAATGATAACTCTTTCCCCTGTAAACTGATGTAAATGAAAATCAATCACAATCAAGACCTTCAATCTGAGAACTTAGACAACAATAGTCAATGTTGGTTACAATTGTAGATCTTTCTATCCACACTCAAGTAAATGCTAGAAATAACAATTCGATTAACAAAAAAGGAACAACAACTAAGTCTATTGAAAAGGTCAAACAACAAAGCTTAATCTACAAGACTGAATTGAGCAACAATCTTAACTGAAATGAATTGAACAACAATCCTCAACTAATAAAAGAATTGAACAGTAATCTAAGAAAGGAACAACAAACCAAAATAAGTGTAAACACACAGCGGCTATAGAGTAATGGAATCAGTAATCTTATTCTAGCATACAGGACATTAATCACAGGTATAAAGGAACGGCAATTGAAATTATAATTAAACAACAGTGAAATGAATAGCAATCGCAATTATACGTGAACTATAGTTAAAGAACAACAATTGCAATTGTAAATGAACAACACTCGTAACTGGAAATGAACAGTAGAATCCGAATTAGACAGTACAGTATTGCTTCAGAATGAACATCATAACATTTTCGGTTGTGAATAATAATTTTTCTATCCAATTACGATTTCGATATAACAAATAAATTCAATGAAATGTTTAGAAACAAAAGATTACCGAATAAAGCAAATTAAGGAAATGCAAGGGAAATCAAACCACACACGACTGTAATCGTAAAATAATGATACAAGAAGCAAGTGGATCCACTAGGGTCGGGCCCTTAGCCACCAGGGAAGCATTGCTGTTGTTACTCCAGGATTAGATAATGGAACAACAACTGAGTTATATATTAACCATAAATGGCAGAGTTACAGCGATCGCTCTTCAAAGAGAGTTGATGATCAAAGTTAAATTTACAACAATAAGTTCTACAAATTGACAATAATATCCGCCCCCTAGGCTACTAGTGCTGTCCCTTTTTATAATGGCCAGGCGGAAGTATCAAGAGTACCGATAAGCCTTGAAACAACGATCCCTCATGAACAAAGGATCCTAAGGGATTCGCTTTGTCTTTGATCTCCAGTTATCGTTTTGTCCTCTTGCATTGATGCCGCGTTTTCTCTTCCTTTTCCTAGACCATGTGCTCCAATCTTGATCTCCTCGTCTAGATACAACTTCTTGTCAAAGGGAAAATAGTTGCTTCTACTTTGTCTTTTCCTCTTGAATAGTGATTTTCCATTTTCTTCACTTTCTGTATAGAAAAAGACAATAATTAGTCATTTTGCATCAATCACAAATCTCCTTAATTCTACCATAATTCTTTAATCATATTTCCATCTTAGAGTGTAAAGAAGTTATGATTCAAAGGAAAAGATAAAGAAATAAATGGTAAATACATACCTTTTCCAGTGCTCAACACAGACTTCCATGCAAACCATCACTTCATTCAAGTCGACTTCCATATCATAGAGACCAATGTGCACGACCACCTTACCAATGTTTATTTCCCACAAGTTGTTGTGGAAAAAACAACAACTCTGGACACGCTCATGCTGCTCAATGCCACTCGGACTCATCCACTCTAGATTATGGGGGGCAACTTCAGTATGATCACTAAATTAGAGGAAAAACTAGGAGGCCGAATCAGACTGAACAATGAAAGTGAGTATTTCAAGGAGTTCATTCAAAGTAATTGGCTAATCGATCTGCCCTTCAACAATGGAATCTAAACCTGGAATAACAAAAGATCCGGTCCCCATCAGATTGCTTCAAGGCTAAACAAATTTCTGATCTCAGATAATGTTATCCACCTAGGAGGAGACCTCTCAGCCTCAATCTTGCCACTTTCAGGATCAGACCATTGGCCCATTACGCTTCAATGGCAAAGACTGGGAAACTCCACTCAAAGACCCTTTCGCTTTGAATCTTTTTGGTTGACCCATTCAAATTTCAAAGATATAGTTCAGTATGCATGGAAAATCCCCCCTCCCCCTCCCCGCAAGTTCCAAAATGTTTCAATTCTAGCAAAAGCTTAGATTCTTAAAAGCGCAAATCAAACAGTGGAACCACGCCACATTTGGAAACATTTTCCAAGCTCATAGAGCCCTTGCTTAGGAGATGGAGAAACTCCAACAAACCATCATAATAGAAGGAAGGGTTGAAGCCTTCATACAGGGAAAGAACCTCCAAACACAGATCACATAAAGAGAAAAACAAGAGGAAATCCTCTAGAAATAGAAATCCCGAATAAGATGGTTAAAGGAAGGCGAGAGGAATACAAAATTCTTTAATTGTACTGCCATCCAGAGGTGAATGCATAACAACATCACCCAAATTCATAATCAGTAGGGAGACCAATTGGAATATCAAGGGGATATTGAAAAAGAACACCTTAAGCACTTCAAAACAGTCCATCAAGAACCTGACATCAACAAACAGTGAACAATTGACAAGATTCTCCCATATATCCTGAAGGTGATAACAGATGAACACAATCAATTGCTACTTCATCTGGTCTCCTTACAGGAGGTTGAATCAGTTATGAAACATCTCAAGGAAGGAAATGCTCCTGGTCCTGATGGCTTCACCTCCAACTTCTTTCACAGATTCTGGGATGTTATCAAAGAGGAGGTTTGGCAGGTAGTGGAAGAATCTAGAACACTCCATTGGATGCTGCCTTCTCTAAATGAAACATTCATTACTCTCATCCCCAAGGTGGAACACTCTAACACTCTGGACAAATTCAGGCCTATATCCCTTTGTAATGTCATCTACAAAATCATATCTAGAGTTATAGCTTCTTGATTGAAGCCGTTGCTTCCCCTGCTCATCTCGCCAGAAAAATCGGGCTATGTCGAAGGAACCCTGCTCATCTCGCCAGAAAAATCGAGCTATGTCGAAGGAAGGCAAATCATAGATGGCATCATCCTCACCCATGATATCATCCACTCTCTCAAGCATCACAAGAAAGCAGGTATGATTCTAAAAATCGACCTCTCAAAAGCTTTTGATAAGTTGAGTTGGATGTACATTCAAAAAATGTTAAGAGCCTTTGGTGTATCACATGTTTGGGTACAATGGATCATGAGCTTAATCTCCTCATCTTTCTTCTCCATTCTGGTCAACATAATTCCTTCCACCCCCTTTCAACCCTCAAGAGGCATATGTCAAGGAGATCCCCTCTCTCCTTTTCTCTTTGTTCTTATGGCTGAAGGGTTGGGTAAGACCATCAAACATGCTCTCCAGAAGCATCAGCTTCAAGGTATATCCCTTCATAATTCCCTTGACATCACCCACCAACAATTTATGGATGATAACATGTTATTTGGGCATCCCTCGGTCCAAGAAGCCTGAAAATTTAAGTCCCTCCTTGACGACTTCTCAACAACCTCTAGAGCTAGCATCAACACCGTTAAAACCCAGATCTTCTTTTTTCATACTCCCGCCATATCTCAAAACTCCATAGCCCTTATTCTGGGATTCTATGTCACCTCTCTCCCCTCCAAGTACCTAGTGCCCCCTTAACTGACTCTGCTCTTAAGCACTCCTCTTGGTAACTGCTCCTAAATAAACTTGAAGTCGGCCTCACTTCCTGGACCTTTAGAGCCCTAAACATGGCAAGTCAACTAATGCTCATTAAGGCGGTACTGCAATCTATGTCTCTTTATCTCTTCTTTGTTCTAGTAGCGCCTAAATGGGTACTTAAAAAAATCAAAGATCTTCAAAGGAATTTTCTATGGGGATCTGCTGGACATAATCGCAAATGGGAATTGGTCAAGTGGGCGACAGTTTGCCTCCCAAAAAACCTTGGGGGAATCGGTCTTTGGGACCCTCAACACAGTAATGCAGTCATGGGAGCAAGAATTTAGTGGAAGTGGCTCTCATCTTTGCACATTCCCTGGGCGATCCTATGTAAAGCCAAATATTCCAACAACAGATCGAATGAAGACTTGATCAGGCTCACAGATACGGGAAAAGGCTCCCTAATTTGGAATGCGGCTAGATTGCACAAACACATGATCCATCAGCATAGCTTTTGGGAAATAAGAGATGGCAACAATGCCTGCTTCTCGATGGATTCATGGCAGCAAAGACCCAGACTCAACAACTTAATATCACTACCACAAACAGAGGAAGAGGAAGCTCATCAATGGAAAACAGTCAACCAGTACTGGATTCCCACCCTAGATCAGGGATATAAACAATGGCAAAAAGCAGAGCACATCATTAGGCACGGTACAGAGATAATGTATAAGGAGTTGGACACAGAGCTAACCAATAGAAGAATGAGATTCTCTGAAGAAAAGGATATCCTACGTTGGGGATAAAAACCACGTGGGACTTTCACCACACAAGAGGCGTACAACCTTATGATTAATACTCAGAATAACAAGGACGCTCCCTGGGACAAAGTGTGGTCTCCTAAAATCTGGCCCAAGATCTCCACTTTTCTATGGTTGCTATGTCATAAAAGAATTCTTACATGGGACAACTTAAGGAAAAAAAAAAATTATGGCCCCTCAAGATGCCCCAACTGCAAGCAACAGGAGGAAACTATACAACATCTCATGAACTCCTGTTATTTGGCAAACAAACTCTGGGAAAAAACAATTTTCAGATGTCAAAAAGATGGTAGATTTAAAGAAGACATCACCAAAACCATTCGTCACTAGGCTAAAAATCCATACAAAAATCCCCTGCTTAACTCCTTATGGAGAATCCTCCCAGGCCTCCTCATCTGGACAATTTGGAGGGAAAGCAATTGGCGTATCTTCAGGAATAAATCCACCCCCATAGAGATCATATGGAGCAATCTGTGCAACAACCTTTAGGAAACTCTAGCGCTCCAAACTTGGAGCGATGATGATTTTCCCATTGATCCACAAGAGCGGACCATCTGGAAGAATTGGAACCTCAGGCTCATCCTGACTCAAGTGCATCCCAGTAGATCTGTCCCTTCCCACCACTCTTCCAGTAAATGGTGCCCTCTGCCTCCAAGATTCACCGAGTTAAACTTTAATGGCACTTCTAAAGGCAATCCAGGTCAGGCCGGACATGGAGGAATTTTCACGGATCACTATGGCAATCCTTTGCTGCTCTTCCTAGGCAGATCAAGATGGGACACGAACAACTCAGTCGAACTGGAAGGATTGTGGCATGGTCTCCACCTCGCTCAGAAGCATGGCTACTTTCCCTTAATAATCGAAGGAGACTCACAAATCCTCATCAATATGGCCAATCAAATTATTTAGGGAACTCCAGTACACAAGTTGTCCTGTAGCTGGAGACTTGCAGCTCATTCACAACACATTAAACATTGGCTTGCAACCAATAAAGCAATCACCTTCAAACACATCAAGAGAAATGGCAACAAAGTGGTCAACCACTTAGCCAGTTTAGGGGTGGCTAGTGATCGAACTCTATACATAGGTTCGCTCGATATTATAAAAGATGCCAAACACCAACAGGAATATATCACACTGGTGCAATTTGATGCAGCACCCCCGAATGTGGGTGGAAAATGAGAATTCAATGAGGATATGACGCCGGCCTGGAAGGTGGCCGAGCCACATGGTAGTCTGTGCCTTCCCCTGTGGGAATTTAAGGCAGGCCTCTGCCCCTCGGACGACAGCATTCCCTGCAAGCATAAAAATATGGAGCGAAGCCCTCTGCAATCCTCCATTATGCCTGTGAATTGCTCTTGCCACCTTGCCACAGCAGAGCGTAGCTCTCGAACCTCAACAGGTAGGCGTTGCGGACTTCTTTGCTGCGTCGACCTGGGCAACGGTCACCACTTCTCCCAGTCAATTCACTGCTCCCTACAAATTGAGGCCTCTGCCCCTGCCTCTAGCCCTGACTTGATTCCCCCTGTTCTTTATAGTACCACCTCTGTTGCTCTCGCCCCGCTCCCTACCACTTTGGCTCACTTCTCGCTGCAGCATCCCACTTAGAGAAATATGCATCATCGTCGTAGCATGAGATGTAAGTATGGTGGTAGCCGCGGCAGAGCCATCCGCCCCCCTTCGCTGCCTCCCTCAGCTTCGACTTCTCTTTCATCCTCCCCTTCCCCCAGCCCTTCCTCTTCCCACTTCCATGGCAGATAACCAGATACACGTAGCAGAAGAGGACGAGATAGCCCCTGTGAGGTTCGTCGGACTGACATAGCCACCCAACCTACCAATCTTACTGCTACTACCCAGTATGCTCAATTTTGTTTTCTCTATTCCATGGATAGACCATTAATCATTGCCACCGTCTCGGTGGACTTTAGGGAGGTAGTTGGCTTGTGCATGGATCCAGACCACAGCCCTGTGAAGAACCAGGTCCCTCTGCCGCACGACAATGTTTAGAGGGAGCCGAGCTCAAGCCATCCGCAGAAAGCCAAGGACCATCCGTCCACCAACAGACCAAAGACGTTGGGAGGCAATGCCACCAGCAAAGCCAAAGGCATCCAGTTTGAAGATAGAGAGCCACAAGACACCATGAGTGGCAGGCAGGTAGAGGATACTGATTCAGATGACTATGGGTGTTTGATCATGGAAGAGAAGCCACCGTCCTAAGACACCTAGTAGTTGCATGCCACAGGTCACGTGTCAAGCTTGGTCTTTTGAATTTTTGTTTTTTTTATCTTTTTACAGTGGTCAATTTTGGCAGTCTTTTTTGAGTTTACCATGGCAGTAAATTTTGAGTTTTGGAATTGTAGCCCCTGCGTGGGCAAAAGGTACCCATCTTTATCTCGCTCTCGGACTGGTTTCCCCATCTGGGGCAGTCTCGATTTTAAGTCTTGTTGTTTAAAATGTTCATATGGCTGACCTAGACCCACAGAGGTCGGGGCCTCACTGTACATTATGTTTCCATTAATAGATTTAGTTTTACATAGAAAAAAAGGATCAAATCGACTGCAACTAGTGCAACAATTAGTGCTAAAATTTGGGCAACATATCAAAGCATTAAGAGCATCTCTAACTTGGGAACAATATAACCCAATGGGATATTGAAAACACCAAAATATCCCTAATATAGATCTATAATTTTGGTTCTTTAGTCAAGGTAGCATATCAATTTAACAGTGAGTCTGGGAGTTGTTTATGTCTCAATCTTGGAACCATTGGCATACATGACATCATCAAGACCTAGACTTTGGCCATCATTAGACCCTCTTCCATACATTATTAGGGGCACATATGACCACTTACCATTTAGGAGTAGACATTATGTACCATTAAGATTCCTCAAGTTGTATTGGTAGGTAGTAACTCCTTGTAAGTATATTTATTTACATCTTACCCGATGCAATTTTTATGCAAGAAATTGCTTCAATTATGGTGGTAGTAACTAATGGTAAATATGTTATTTCCTTGAGTATGAACTATTAACAATGTAAACTTTGAAACGGGAACTATAAACTCAAAACAGGAACTCTAGCCAAAAAAACCCCGTAAAAACATCAAAAACAGTGCTAAAAACGAAAAGTGTTGATGCTGGAATAACACTCTCAACATGAAAAGTGTTGATGTTCAATTATGGTAGTAGTAACTAATGGTAAATATGTTATTTCCTTGAGTATGAACTATTAACAATGTAAACTTTGAAACGAGAACTATAAACTCAAAACAGGAACTCTGGCCAAAAAACCCCATAAAAACATCAAAAACAGTGCTAAAAACGAAAAATGTTGATGCTGGAATGACACTCTCAACATGAAAAGTGTTGATGTTCAAATAACACTTTTTTTTTTCAATGATAAATTTTGTGCAAAAAACACCCTCAAAACGAAAAGTGTTGACTCTGGGATAAATTTCAACATTTCGAAATAATGGCGTAAAATATTTTATCATGACCTCGAAAAACATTAAAATTTCAAAAAAATAATGAAAACATAAAATAAAATTAAAATTAAAATAATGAAAAAACACCAAACAAAAAAAATGTTAAAAAAATAACAAAACATAAATTAAAATATATACTAAAAACAAAACATAAAATAAAAATAAAAACAAAAAAATCAATTGTAGAATTGAGGCTTCTGTGATCCATATCAAATTTTTGAAAGATTCTTTAGCGTAAATCACATAAGAATTCATTTGTCGACGCGTTTCGAACCAACTAGTGTGGTTCATCGTCAGGACAAGTTGAAGAAACAGATCTAGCTTAGCATGTTAAATAGTCTGAGCAGAATCTCCAACGGCTAATTTGACCAACGGCTAATTTTGACTTTAGGACCAAGGTCAAATTTTTATTTTTTTAATTTTTTAATTTTTTAATGGAAATTAGTTAAATTAGGTAAAAATAAATAAAATAATTTTAATTGGTGTTAATGGTTAGTTAAAAAAAGGTTAATTTTATTTATTTATTTTATTTATTTATTAATTATTATTCATTTATAATAATTATCTTTTATTAAAAATTTAATTATTATGGTTTGTTAAGTAAAAGTTAGTTAAAATTAATAAAAAATGTGGAACGAGCTAACTTAATATATATATATATAATATTATATATATAGAATATATATAGAGAGAGAAGAGAGAGAGAGAGAGAGTTAATAATAAATAAATAGATAAAAAAAGGTTAAATAAATTAGATTAAATATTAATTATATAAATTAGTTTTAAAGAGAAAGCATATGGTTATAAAAGTTACTAAAAATCGAAAAATATAATAATTAATTAAATTGATAATAAAAATAAATACGAAAATAAAAGATTAATAATAAAATAACAAAAATAAATTAATTAAAAAAATAAATAAATAAATAAATAAAAATAAAAATACATAAATAAATAAAATAAATAAATACGTAAATAAGTAAATAACGAGAAAAAATATAATAAAGAATCTATTACTTAGGAAAAGAGGGCTGGGATCCAGCAACTGCTTATCTTCCATCCATCTTCTCTATTGAGATTGTTCGGTCTCTTCTCAATCTCAAGGGCTTCCCTAAATTTTCAGTGATGGAACTGCGAAACCCTAGCGATAACACTCGCCTCCTTTATGCAAACATGATGTTTGGTACTTTCGGTATGCTCAGCTAAAGCGGAAGACTTGGTCCTCCTATGCTTGAGGTCAGCTGCATGCTCACTAATCCTTTGATTAATGGAGCAACCAGTCTCACCAATATAGGGGGTCCCACAGGAACAAGGAATAATATAAACCCCTTTCATGTCCTTAGGGTTGATAGGATCCTTTACAGATCTGAGGGATTTATGAATGGTGTTGATGGGTCTAAAGGTCGAGGGGATATTAGACCCCTCAACACCATTCGTAAATCCCTTAGATCTTTAAAGGATCCTATCAACCCTAAGGATATGAAAGGGGTTTATATTATTCCTTGTTCCTCCGGGACCCTCTATATTGGTGAGACTGGTCACTCCATTAATCAAAGGATTAGTGAGCATGCACTTGACCTCAAGCATAGGAGGACCAAGTCTTCCGCTTTAGCTGAGCATGCCAAAAGTACCAAACATCATGTTTGCATAGAGGAGGTGAGTGTTATCGCTAGGGTTTCGCAGTTCCATCACCGAAAATTTAGGGAAGTCCTTGAGATTTAGAAGAGACCGAACAATTTCAATAGAGAAGACGGATGGAAGATAAACAGTTGCTGGATCCCAGCCCTCTCTTCCTAAGTAATGGATTTTTTATTATATTTTTTCTCGTTATTTACGTATTTATTTATTTCTTTTTCATAAGTAATTGATTTTTTATTATGTTTTTTCTGGTTATTTACTTATTTATTTATTTATTTTTATTTATTATGTATTTTTGTTTGTAATTTATTATTTATTTATTTTTTGCTTTATTTACTTATTTCTATATTTATTATTTATACATTTTTAATTAATTTATTTTTGTATTATTATTATTATTCTTTTCTTATTCGGGTATACTTTATTATCAATTAATTAATTAATTTTATTATTTTTCAATTTTAGTACCTTTTTATTAACCATCTACTTTCTTAACTGATTTATATTATAAATATTTATCTATTTTAGTTTTTATTTTATTTATTTATTTATATTTAATTTATTTATTTAAAATTTATTTTTATTTTTATTTATCTATTTATTTATTTATTATTATTATTTTATTTTATTTTTTAAGTTAGGCTCGTTCCAATTTATTAATTTAGCTAACTTTTTCTTAACCAACATAATTATTAAAAATTTTAATTAAAAGATTTATATAATAATTAATAATAACAATAATAATTAATAAATTAATTAAATAAATTACCTTTTTTTAACTAACCATTAACACCAATTAAAATTATTTTAGTTATTTATATATTTTTACCTAATTTAACTAATTTCCATTAAAAAAACTAATAATTAATAAATTAAAAATTTGACCTTGGTCCTAAAGTCAAAATTAGCCGTTGGAGACTCTGCTCAGACTATTTAACATGCTAAGCTGGATCGGTTTCTTCAACTTGTCCTAACGATGGTTGGTTCGAAAAGCATCAACAAATGAATTCTTATGTGATTTACGTTGAAGAATCTCTCAAAAAAAAAATCAAATATATTAAAAAACAAACATCAAAAAAAAATTCAATCATAAAAAAAAAAAAGCAAAATTAACCTATAAAAGATAAAAATTAAAAAACTTTAAAAAAAAAACTTAAAAATTATAAACAAACAAATAGTAGGAAACATATATAATATTTTTGGTAAAAAAAAAAAGGAGAGAAAGAGAAAAAAAACAAAACAAAAATATGAAAAAAGGAAGAAAAAAAAGCTACAAAATTAAGTAAGTAAAAATAAAAAAATTTTAAAAAACATTAACAAAATAAAAAATTAAAAACAAATTAGATTTAAAAAATAGAAAATTAACAAAAATAAATAAAAACTAAACTAACCAAGATTAAAATGTTTGATTACTTTATAAAAATAATAATAAATAACTCATAAACCATAAAATAATTTGGAATAATAAATAAATAAATACAAAAAAAAGAAATAAAAACACTAGATTAAAAAAAAAAAGTAACAACAAAAAATAAAATCTAGTAAAATTAATATTAAAAACATTTAAAAAGCTAGAAATAAACTCATATATATATTATATATATATAATATATAATTATAATATTAAATTAAAAAAAAGTTAAAAAACAAAATATAGCTCAAATAATAATGATATATATTTCTTTTCTAATTTAATATATAATATATATATATATATATATATATATAATATAATTATAAGTTATAAAGCAAATATGTATTTTTAATTTTAAAAAATAGTTTTTATAAGCTTACATATTTTATTTAAAAAAAAAAACTTATTAAATTTTTTTGATTTTTTTTAAGCAATTTTTTTTTTTATTTTTTTTAATCTCCATACGCCTTGTGGTGGGGCAGCCCTAGGGAGGGGTCAGACCCTCCGCCCAGGCCGCGCCAGCATGAGTGGTCGAGCGGGCAGAGGGGTGATTGTGGGAAACCCCTACAAAACGGAGAATCGTATCGGTTATTTAAAGTGCCAAAAACTATGCTTTGTAAATATTATGTGTTTTGCATTGCCCTTTTTCAAAATCGCGTCAATTTTTTGCTATCTCTATGAAATTGGTAACAGTGTGAGTTCCTATTTCAAAATTTAGGGTCTTTATTTTTAAAGATTTTAATTTTGGTTGGTTTTATAAGGAATCAATGCACAAATATCTTATAATCTTAGCATGATATTACTATTGTAGATAGAAATAATAGGAGAAGATCTATGAGGCAATTATCCACTTGGCATTGTATTGTACAACATTTATTTTTCAAAATTAAATGTTTTCTAAAATAATAATTGTTAATAAAATTGTTATAGCCAAATCTTGACAATGACTAATAAAATATAATTTTATTATTTAATATAATAATTTTATGTAATATAAATAAACTAATTTTAATTTAAAATAACAATTTAATAAATACATTTATATTAAAACATAAAATACCATCAATAGATATACACTTGGTTAAGAGCTTGTGATGTAACCCAATATTCAAAAAAAAATTAGTAACAGTGAAAGCATAGACACGTGGTTTTCTTTATATGCCCTACCTAGATTACTTTTTTATATATGAGAGTCAACTTAATTTTTTATTATTTATTAGGATTTTACCATAAATTTTAAGTTCGAAATTTTCGTGCACGCCCTAACATTGTGAGTGATTTAGAATGTGAGAGCTTTTTCACGATAAGCGTACTTAATAATATTGAAATATAAACATTTATTTTTCAAGATTAAATATTGTAAATCGTATTGACTCATGCTGCTATTATATATAATAATAATAATAATAATAATAATAAATAATTACTATAGTCTACTTTAATAATAACTAATAAAATATAATTTTATTATTTAATATAATAACTTAGGGAATAAAAACAAACTAATTTCAATTTAAAATAACAATTTAATAAATACATTTATATTAAAACATAAAATACCCCATACATATATATGCTTGGTTAAGAGCTTATGACTTAAGGAAATAAGTTTAGATCCAAAAGGGTAAAAGCATAGACACGTGGTTTTCTTTATATGCCCTACCGATGTTATTTTTTTATATATGTGAGGCAATTTTATTTTTTATTATTTATTTAGGGATGTTACCATAAATTTTATTTTCGAATTTTTTAATGCACACCCTAACATTGTGAGTGTGAGAGCTTTATAACGATAAGCGTACTTGATATCAAAAATTATTAGGGGCCCGCTCCTGTTTTCCCATGGAAAAGAAATTAACTAATTATTGCACTTTTCACACTTTCTAAGTTTGTAGGCTCCACGCAAATCCATACTAACCTTTTTCTTTATTCTCAAATCAATCTTTCACCTCTGCATTTCTCGGTCATATCGACAACTCAATGTACTTCCACTTAAAATTTATGTTGGTTCGAAAATTAATTCAAATATAAACTGAAAGTAGGGCAATTTATTTTTAAATTATAAAATGAAAAATAATCAAAATATAAATTGAAAGTATGGGAGAGTTGTTGGGTTATTTATAATTTTCGGAAGTTTTTTTTTTTTCCCTGGGAAAAAGTCGTAATTTCTATTAGAGATTAAGAAATTACATTTTGTATATGTCGGAGGATAGTGGGCCAATGAGGGGCTTTTTGATTAAAGATCGCCTTATTCCGGGCAATCCAAATAGCCCAGCAAACGAGGAGCGGGATATTGCAGGATTTCCCCGAGTGATTTTGGTACCAGGTTTCCCATGCATCTAAAATGTTGTTGCCCTGCCAATTCCTCAAGTGCGGGATGTGACTGATGAGGGAATTCCAAAACTGTAAAGTAACATTACAGTTCAGGAATAAGTGATTTGTGCTTTCTTCCTCTGCATGACAAAGATGGCAGCGAAACGGTCCATGGAAGGATCTCTTCATTAGATTAGTACCCGTTGGTATTTTATCAAATAAAATATTCCACATGAGCAGACGAGTACGAGGAGCAGATTTGAGTTTCCATAACGTTTTCCAGGTGGGATGGATATTCAGAGGTCTGATTGGCTCTATAAGATTCAGATATCCCAGTTTATGGGCATATGCTCCATGTTTAGCAAAAGCCCAAATGATCTCATCAGGTCCTTCAGTGAGCCTGATGTGGGCTTGTGTGAGTGCATCCGTATAATCCGTCCATGCGGCATGCCATTGAGACAGAATCTCAAGAGTATGTGCACTGAGCCAAGCCTGATGAAGGAAAGTAGAGTTAGCAGGGTCTCCAATGTGCATTATGTTGGTGATGCCCCTGTCATTTAGGTGTCTGATGAGGCCATCTGGTAACCTGTGAGTGTTTCCACATCCGACCCATGGGTCTAGTCCTATGCGAACAGAGTTGCCCTCCCTTATGCGCCAAGTTAATCCATCACGGAGCAAAGGAATGGTATTGATAACCGCTTTCCATATGATGGATACATTATGAGTGCTTTGTTGTGAGCAAAACCAATCTAGCACGTTTAGGGGCTTGATATATTTCGCATATGCTACCCTCGTCCACAGACCCTCTGAGGTGAGGAGTTGCCACCCGAGTTTTGCCGTCAGTGCCTTGGAGAATAGGTCGAGTCTTTTAATACCCCAGCCTCCCTAGCTCTTGGGCTTGGCTATGGTGTCCCATTTGACCCACGCAAAAAGTCTTCCAGTCTGCTGTCCTACCTAAAGAAATCTACTGCAGATGTGTTGCAATCTGTTAAGGATGCCTTTAGGAATCCAAGTAAGGGCCATCCAATAGACCGGTGTGGCTTCGATCACAGCTTTGATAAGTATCAGTCTGCCAGCTCGGGAGAGGTAACGTTGGTACCATACTTGGAGTCTCTTTTCAACTTTAGCAATGAGCCATAACCAATCAGCTATTCTGTAGCCATTTGGTTTCAACCTGAAGCCAAGGTATTTAATGCCATCTGCAAGGGGCAGGGAGTTGAAAGGAAAGCGTTGAGTGGCATATACTGTTTCATGTATAGAGAAGCCAACTGAGGTGATCGTAGATTTCTGCTCATTTATCCTCATACCTGTGGCCCGTTGAAAGAGGAGCATGGAGTTTTGTAGAGTAGTAGTGTCACCAATGCTACCATTTAAGAAAATCAAGATGTCATCAACAAATAGGAGATGTGTGAGGTAGAAATTATTTGCAAGCTTTATACCAGTTAATAGATGCCTGTCCCGAGCAGCAGAGATAACTCTACTTAAGCCTTCCATAATAAGTAAAAAGAGCAGAGGTGAGAGAGGACATCCCTGCCTGAGTCCTCTTTCTGAAGTGAAGAAGGTGGTAGCTTCACCATTTAATAGTACACTATAGGAGACATCAGTGATGCAGCTCATAGTCCATTTGATAAAATTGTAGGGGAACCCCAGATGAGTAAGCAGTAAACGCAGATATAGCTAGTTCGTTCTGTCGAAAGCCTTGGACAGGTCCACTTTAAGAATCATGCCCTTCTACTTTTTGACCTGCAGAGTGTGAAGGAGCTCCTGGGTAGAGGCAATTGCCTCATGAATCTGTCTACGATGAAGGAATGCAAATTGTTCCGAGGATATATGGTGAGACAGAATGGGCTTGAGGCGATTTGCAATAGTCTTTGCAATGATCTTGTAGAGGCAGTTACAGAGAGAGATGGGACGAAAGTCATCGAAAGTGCTGGGCACGTTGGATTTGGGGATAAGAGCAATGAAGGTCGACTTAATAGCAGATGAAATTCTGCCTCTCCTTCTGCTATCCTCAACTATCTTCAGAAGGTCATTGCCCAGTAAGTCAAAGAAAGCGAGGTAGAACTCAATAGTCCATCCATCAGGACCAGGGCTTTTATCTTTTTTGAACCATTTTAGAGTAGCCTCCAATTCTGCCATAGTCACTTCCTTCAGGAGTTCCTCGGAATCATCTTGTTCTATGAATCTGAGGAAGTGTTCAGCCACCTTCATGATTTCTAATATGTTGACATCTGCAGGGGCTTTGTATATGCCACGAAAGTGCTCAGTAGCCAGTCTGGCTAGGTTCTTTTGAGAAGAGACTTGGTGCCCATGTTCATTCTTTAGCTCCCAAATAGTATTGATAATTTTCTGGCCATTTGCAAATTTCTGATAAAATTTGGTACTAGCATCACCTTCCAAGAGCCAAATGGCTCTGCTCCTAAGCCTCCAACTTTCCTCTCTTTCTTTCAGAATCTGTGAGCGTTTAGTAATGAGAGAGGTGTATTCCTCTTTTCTTTCGGGAGAGGGGAAGGTTCCAGTGGACGAATCTTCAAACTCAGCAATGACCTTTTCAGCCTCCTTTAATGTCAGATTATCCTGAATGCGCTTTTGATGTGCCCAGTTTTTGGTAATCTGTTTGAGTTCAGTAAGCTTCCTGACAAAGCCCACAGAGATATCCTCGTCGTCCCTGATGGGGTTGGTTCGCCAGTAATTGTGGACCAATTGTATATAAGATGGGTCCAGGAGCCAAGAGGCATTAAACTTGAAGGGACTTTTGATTTTGTGGGAGGTGTCCTCTGCTTCAAGGAAGATAGGCCGATGATCAGAAATGCCCCCCGATCCTACCCATTGACGAATACGGGGAAGATCGTTATAAAGGGGTTCCTTGATAAGGAATCGATCAAGTCTCCTGGCCAGAATTTGCTCACCACTCCTATTATTGGACCATGTGTACTGTAATCTAGCAGATGGTATATCTACCCATTTATGATCCTCCAGAAGGCTAGTCATAGTATCTGTTAGTGAGTCGACCTGCGCAAGATGTCCCCATGACTCATTGAAGCCTAGGGAGAAATTTAAGTCCCCTCCAAGAATAATGTTGTCTGCTTGGAATAGCTCAGACCCTAAAAGGATCCTCCATAAGTTGGCACGATTAGTACACGGGCCATATACATTAATAATTCTGATGTCCTTCTCAACCAAGTGTGAACTAATGTCTAGTCCAATAAAACTTCTGCCTCCAAAGTAATTCCGAACTTCCGTTGTTCTGTTGTTTACCCCAATGGCCAAACCACCAGATCTACCAGAAGCATCAAGTGCCTGGAAAGTCCAGTTAGGAAACTAGGTATTGAGTATTTTGGTAAGGGGTTCAGCTTGGCAGAGAGTTTCTTGTAGAAGGATGATATCAAGCGATGATGATAGGAGAAGTCTTTTAAGCGCTAGCTTTTTAGTTAAGCTAGTGAACCCTCGACAATTGAAGGAGAGAATCTTCATGGAGGGATGGGGAAAGGGCCATCCTTTGCTCTAAGGGCCCCAAAAATGGTCTTCTGTCGCCCAAGGGCAACTTCTTCATCAGCAGTATGGCGAGCCTTGGAAATGCGGGAGGGTCTGCCCCGGGAGTTCTTGAAGGATAGAGGGGCATTTGCCAGTTCGAGGCCCACAACATCCGGCCCCCTGTCCTTAATACGTGGACGAAGGGAGTAACGAGGGAGGGACTGATGTGGGAGGTCAGTGAGGGGAACCGGGGATAATGTGACCCGTGAAGGAGGGGCCACCAGAGATGGGGGTGGGAGGGAGCAGGTGAGAGATGCCTCAGAGGGGGTATTAAGGGGGAGAGCAGCAGATGATGAAGCAGATGCTGGTACAGAACTCATGACACCATGTGAATGAGAGCCCAATGACATGCAAGAAATTGGAGATGTCGGGGGAGGTAAGGAGAATGACTTACCCGATTGTTCGATTCCCTCTCGATCAGGCGGCGACTGCACAGATGCTGTCGAAGTGGGAGGAGGTGTTGGGGAAGCCATAGCTGGATCGGCTTCTTCTGGACTGCTCCTATTACCCCCTTCGTTCTGTGAGCGCTCTTGTTCCCCATTGAGATGATCATTTTGCATTCTAGGAGGATCGACATTTGGTTGATCAGCCCCCTCTTCCATATCAGGCGTCCTTGTTCTCCGGAGGAGGGGGCATTCCCGGTAGATGTGTCCAACTTTATGACACCTGCGGCAACGATAAGGTATGCCTTCATAGTCAATAGGTTGCTTGCGCATAGAATCTCGCCATTGTATAGTAATGGATTCAAGCAGTCCTCCCCGTGTGTCCAGGTTGATAAGAACCCTTGCATACGCCATCATGCCCGTCTGCAGATAGGACCTGTCGTGATCCATATAGGTGCCAATGGCATTACCAATTCTCTGGAAAATATCTTCAGACCAGAAATAGAGTGGAAGCCCTGGAAGTCTAATCCATACTGGACCGATGCCAATTTGTTCTGTCTCGGGGTCGAATAATGGAGTCCACTGCTTAAAAAGAACCAGTGCATGATCGAAATGCTAGAAGGATGACAGAACCCAGTTGGTATGATCAGCACGAGCGAAGCGCATGGCAAACCATCCTCGCACGAAAGTCTGCACGAAGGGAATTTCCGCCAAATGGTGTCCCCAAACAGCCTAGGTCTTCAATCGAGTAGCCGTGTAGTTACGTCCCCTGATGCGTTCGACCAGAACGCGATCCACGAATTCCATGGCCTCACCCAATCGGATGTCCTCTTCCAGTCTAAGGAAGACGTCGTCTTCCTTGGTCTTAAAACACTTGTTCCTCCGCTTAGGGTTTCGGGCAGGGTGGGAGCTGGGATGCCAACCAGGAATATGGGAACTGGAGTTCGTCGGGTCCGGGTGGAGTCTAGCAGCTGGGGGGTCGCGGAGACCAGAGACAGACGGATGTCCCGAGAGCGGGGGAACAGATGTGAAGCAGCCGGAAGAGATTCCAAATAGTACCCAGAGAGCCAGAAGAGGGGCCAAGGCGGAGATTGTTAGAATGCGGAGGGGGGAAAGAGCCCGAAGTTGGGGGATATAGGCTAGGGTTTGTGCTAAGATAGCCGGATACAAACCCTAGGGTCGCCGGAGAGTGGGGGGAGTAGAAAGCACTGGCCAGGTCGGAGGATCGTCCGGGAGGACCACAGGGTTACTCAAATGCTGATCGCCAAACGGAAATGGTGCAGGTTTGTAGGTGCCTGAGCTGTACAAACCCCGTGATGTGGCAAAAGGGGTGCGCCAGATGGAAACCCCTTCCAAGGGGTCGGCTGAGTAATCAACGACGTCAATGTCTTCCATCGCCAGCTGCTCCTTGGATTTGTAGACACCTCGAAACGGAGAATAAACTGGAGAAAGTGACAGATGCAGATCTATAACGAACCGCGGATAAAGCTCAAACCGTGAGTCGGTGGATGTTACTGTCGGTCTGCAGCCCTCCGTTGTCCAGCGCGCTAAACGGCCATGTGCTAGGAGAATAAGGTGCCGGTTAACAGGGGATCAGGCGCAAAGGTAGTAAACTGTATGCAGCTGCAGGAAAGTGCAAAAAGCCCTAACCTAATCCCTCGCGCGTCTTTGTCCGTCCTGGTTCCATCGTGCCTGCTTTCGCCAAAGGCCTATCAAGCTCTTCCTCTTCGAAAGTTAAAAGGGCGCCTAATCAAATTACTGAAAATAAAGAGGGGATTTTTTTGGTCAATGGCAAGGTTATTTTGGAAATTCTCTTATAAAGCTTAATTTGATTATGAATGGGCAATTTAAATTGCATTGAAGTAATTTTATTTGGACTCTCTCATAAAGTCTAATTTGACACTTGGTTATGTATGGGCAATTCAAATTGCATTGAAGTAAATCTATGTGGTCTTAAGTTGGAGGAAGGGATTAGATATTTCACACAATTCATATCTCTCTCCTTCTCACCTAATTTACATTCTTTTCCTTCTCGCATTAAATAAATACATCATTTTAGGTACAATGTCACTCCATGGAAGATATTATATTAGATGAATGCATCATTTTAGGGTACGACGTTAGTCCAAGGAAGATATTATATTAGATGAATGCATCATTTTAGTGTACGACATCACTCCAAGGAAGATATTATATTAGATGAATGCATCATTTTAGGGTATATTGCAAGAGAGGACAATAGTATGAGAAAAAAAATCCTCAAATCTATTCGTGGAAGTGTGCAATGCTTTAAGAGTCCTCACGAAAGAGATTGGCATGTCTTAGCGAGGTATCTAAGCTTGGCATTATCTCCTTGGACATTATTGCATAGGCTTTGTTTTCAAGGGTTCTTAGTTGCCTTAGTGGACTATAGATTATGATACAAACCGAGTTCTAGGTAGCAACAAACCCTTTCGACCATCATTAGAAGAAAATTGGGAGTCGAGCTTTGATCCTCATCGGATATTCTTTGGTGTTCAGACATAGCTAGTGGGTCAGTGGCCATTCAACAGATGGAGTTGGAAATCTTCAAACCCTCTTCAAATTTTGTTGATTTTTTGTTGGGTTTTTATTAGCATTATTATGGATTCCCCTTGGAAGTAAGAAAATTAAAAATCATTGTAAAGCTTGGTAGTTGAGATTGAGGATGTGGAATCTAAGTTAGAGGAGCAACTAGTTATGAATTCCACTAATGAAAATGTGAACATAGAAGTTATGTCTACCCAATTTTTGAGCATATTAAACTTTAAGGATGAATTGCAAATTCTTAAAAAAACCATTTTATCAAATCCTTAAGTGAATTTAAATAATTGTTACTACACTTAAAGGAAACAAGAAAATAATTTTGAAAGCAATTTCAATAAACCCTCTAAATATACAAATACCCTTGAAATATCTCCCAATAATACTAGATGACTCTACTCTTTAAAGAATCTCAATTTTTGCTAACATATTATAAAGTTATAAAAAATTTAATTATATTTTATAAACTTGTTCACATATAAAATTTAAAAAATTTCAACCATCTTTAAAAATAAAAAAAAAAAAATACAAAATATATAACTATGATACATTGAATGGTTTTAACTTTTCTTTATATGTAAATTCATTATCATGAGAAAATTTTATAAATACAATATCTCCTTATTTATAATAAAAATATATATTATATAAATTTAAAATTTAAAATAATTTTATTAATTATAAAAAAAAAAATTATTATTTTATTAATTTAAATTTAAAACTCACTTTATAAATTTTAGCTTGTTAAAATTTATCACTTATACCGTCTTGGAAGAAGGAAAAAAAAACAAATCTCCTCGGAAAATTAAAATTAATTATAACAACTCTTTGAATAGTTATCCTCCGATTTGCACGCCCTTCCAATCACGTGACTTAACGCAGACGAGAGAGGTTAGGTGGAGGAAATGTGAATACTTAGGATTGTGTTGGAATTAACATTAATAATGTATTCAAAAGATCCCAATGTAATTTATCAAATAATAACGATAATGTGGGTATCGGCTATATAATTAGGATATTATTTAATGTAAATATTATATTATTATTGCAAATGTAAGTGATTATTTTATTTTAATGTATTATATCATTGGATCCATGTATTACTATTCGTTGTTTTATATTTATGATATTGTTTAGTGTAAAAATTATATTATTATTGTAAATGTAAGCAATTATATTTATGATATGATTTAATGTAAATATTATATTATTATTCTAAATATAAGTAATTATTTTATTTAGTAGTACAAAATTTAAGCTTTTCTCTTTAAAGCTTGAAATTGAAATGCTAATTGACCTTTTTAATATTTTTAACTATTAACAGACTTTAACATACTTTGTCACAGACCTTACTTCTACAATTTTTCACGGTTGATATTTCAAATATTTGATTATTGGATAATCATGAATGAATTGACCATACCCATGCTAGATATGCAAGTTGCATTAACTTTTTTCCCACTAAAAAGTTATCGACCTTTCGAATGTTTCGTTGTATAGTATTTTAATTAATTATTTTATTGGAAATGATTCTTTTACATGTAATTATTTATTTCATTTTCCAATTTATTAAAAACGTTGAGATATTATTCCTCTTGATCTTATTTAATAATTAGTGTGGGAAGAATAAACATTTCACAAGAGTTGAATTAAAAGAATAATTTTATTATTTTATATCAATTTATTTATATTTAGATAAATTGTGTTGGTGGTGAAAATATTGGTTTATGAAATGATTATCTAAAGATATAGGGAGTTTTTAGTGGTCATTTTATGAAAGTAAATGAAGTTATTAGAAGAGAAGCACACTTTTATATAGTAAAGACATTTTCATTCAAATTCTTATTCAATGAATTTGGGATACAAAACAATTTATGAATTGTTTAATAATGATATGTTTTATTGATGATAGGTATGGATCTATAAATTATTAGTTTCTCTAAAAAAAGTCTTTTTATGCATTTTCTTTGTGAATAAAATATTAACACGTGATAACCCTTACCAAATGAGTTGAGAGGATCACAAAGGTGTCTATAATGTGAAGAATAGTCAAAATCAATCACCCATTTATTCATCCACTATTACATTAAAAAATGGCTTAAAACAATTCATAGAGCTTCATCGAAAATAGAGTTAGTAGGGGTTTGGACTAGGTCAAACTTTAAAGGGAATGATCAAGCATGACCCTCCCATTATCAATGACATGGTCCATTTAGGTCACACAAAAATCACCTCTTTTTCAAAGGAAGAAAATGATTATGGTATAAGAATACTAACGGAAAACATTTTATGAAGTGTACTAGGGTAAAGCATTCTAGATGCCTCATGGCATTGATAAAAAACTTGAACGGAAACCTCAAGGTTACTTTCATGGAGCAAAAGTGGCAACCCAAGTCGAAATGGGGTTATTGGCCACCTTATCTTGCATAGCGACACCAAAATATAGTTGATGATGTAGATTGTCAAGGGCTCAGACAACAAGACTTAATTAATGACAACCATCTCTTCTCTAAAATACATTAGAGAACCACTGACTTGGATGTATATGGTGACTTCATTGTCAAAATCAAATAGTTGAATGGAAATATGTAAATCCATAATATCTAGCTTCAAGGAAGCATAATCCAAACAAGAGATATCATAACCAATTTAAACTTAATCTCTTTTACTTATGTACTTAGAAAAACAAATGTAAAAATAAACAATGTTGCAAATTCAATTTAAATTGATTATGATTCAAAACATCCTCCACATAAGTAAATATCTTATTGATGGATTAAGCTTGAGTAAAACTATACCCTTCTTCAATTGAGAGGATATGGATTCTCATCAATTTATTCCATAGATATCTTAAGACTTCATGTGTGTGTGGAGAAATGATTGGTCTAACATTAAATCTATAATGGTCATTTCGAAAGATGGGTGTTAACCACATCTTAGTGATGAGATACAAACTTTTAATCTTTATGTCAAAATTTAGTTAACTTTTCCTCTATTATAAATGTGTTCATTTATTAATATAGATTAAGAAATCCTAAAAACAAAATTTGAAAAAAATAAAGTATATTTAATATAAAAAGGAAGATATTTAAATTTTACATCTTTTTAAATTTAAATTTTGCAAAACATTATAAATCATTTCATAAAAACCTTCTATTTTATTTTGTGTTTTTTCTAACAATATTACAAATGGTTAATTAATTAGTCTTAATATAGTTGAATTTCAAAGTAATGGCATTAATTATTATTAAATGGTTGGTATCAATTTAATTAAATTTGAAAATAAGTTAACATGTCACCCTATAAAATATAAAAACTAAGAAAGTAAATAACCATTAAGTTAAATATAAAATTCTAAAAAGTAAATGAAAAATAAAAATAAAATAGTGTACTTATCCTCGTAAAACATTAAAACAAAAATACATCACAACAAAATAAAAACATCAATGGAGAAATGGGAAATAGAAAGTAAATGAAAAATAAAAATGAAATAGTGTACTTATCCTCATAAAACATTAAAACAAAAATATATCACAACAAAATAAAAACATCAATGGAGAAAAGGAAAATGGCAATAGTCTTTTTTATTCTTTTTATAACGAACAAAATTAATACCATGTGAACGCTGTCCCGTGACCCTTTTAAAGAATTTCATTTTTTTTTGCATTTTAAAAATAAAGTTACACCCTTGGGGATTTTTGTATGAATCTCGTTAGGATCTTGGTTGCTAGTGCCAAGTTTAAGATGTGAATATTCCTCAACCCTTATCTTTTGGGTTGCCACTTTTAACCATTTAACCAAACGTAAGGTTTTATTCGATCATATATCTTGAAACATTATATGAAAGTGATAGTTTCTCATCTTATTATTTAATTATTGTCGGAAATTGTAAATTAACAACTACACCAATGAAGTTTGCACTGACGTGGGAAACCCTAGCCGCTGCGCTTTGACCTCTGCAGCAGATGATCAGATCTGCGCCCTTGCATCCTTCGAATCGCCTTCCTGCACAGTGCCTCTAGCCATCTAGTCTACGGGCGTCTGGTTTTTAGTTCGTTATGGCTGGCCCGGCGGGAGGGGCAGGGCCCGTTCCTCCCCCTCCTTCATTATCCCGATCGGCGCACTTCTCTGCCTTTTCTGTACCTCTGTTTTCAACTGGCAAAACCTCTGGACGCGATCAGAGCCCAGCACGGAATAATGCAATAGTGGAGATTCCAGACACACGTGAAAAAGAAGATACTGAACCGAGGGCGTCACAACCAAAGGCGACTTCGACTACATGCATTCCAAAGGCCACAGAACGAATCAAAGTTGAGCTACCCAGTCATCGAATCAATGGAGAAATACAATACCTGAAGGATCACGCACTGATTGGAAAATTTCTTGGCTTCTAGCCTACTGAAAAAGCCCTACACGGGTGGATAGCCTCAAAATGGAAGCCCAAAGGACAGGTCTCCCTGCTATTAGGCCCCAAGGGCTTCTTCACAGCAATATTCTACTGCCTGGAGGATAAGACCAGAATATTTGAAGGTGGCCCATACTTCTTCAACTCCTCGGGTATTTTCCTTCGTGACTGGAAGCCCAAATTCAATCCAGATACAGAGGATCTCAGTCATGCTCCAGTCTGGATTCGTATGTATTCCCTGCCTTCAGAATACTGGAGAGAAGAAACATTAAAGGACATTGGAGATAGCATTGGCACCTTCATCAAAGTGGTAGAGGAAACCAAAAATAGAAGATTCACCTCCTACGCCAGGATCTACGTCTAGATGCAACTTAAAAAAACTCTTGCAGACTCGGTAAGTCTCTTTCATGATGATTTTGAGTGGAATCAACCATTAGATTATGAACACATCCCTTTTCGTTGCCGCAAATGCCACGAACATGGTCATCTCTTTAGGGAATGCCCCTTGAACATTCAGATCAAATCTGATGCCAATGAAGCTAATAAAGACTCAGAAGGCTTCACAAAAGTGCCCACTCGCCGAAGGCATGCCAAAAAGCAATCGACTGCTCCCTCTAGCCCCAAGAAGATTGAATCCTAAAACCGCTTCCAAATCCTCACCCCTCAAGACCCCTCAGACAAGCTTTCAAATGACTCTCAAGCCTCCCCAGCTCCAACATCCTCATCCCAGCATCTCAAAAATCCTATGGATCCATCTGCCCCCTCGCCCTCTGGACTCCCTCCCTCCTCGGAGGCGAAAATCTCGGATTCAGACGTGGACCTACAACCCTCAGCAATGGATCTTGATGCAGCCTTAGCTTTGAGCCGGCAAGATGGTAGTACAGAGGATCCCTAGAACCTCCCTATAATAATGGAGGAAGAACCAGAGACTGTGAGCTTAGATGGTTTGGATATTCTCAAACTTGAAACAACATGCAAGCAGAAAGAATACAACACCATACCTCCCTGGGAAATAGATTGGCTGGAAGGGGTTCTCATCAAAGCGCAACACAATAAATGTATGGGCATACAAGCAGGCAGTCCATGGGACGGAAAGAAAATCCTCAAAGAAACAAAGAAAAGAGGACGCAAAACCGATCTGCAAAGAACTATCATCCTAGGTGAAATCTTAATGGAATCAAGGAGATTCCCAAAGATGACGAAGTTCTACAAGCCCCAACACCATTGTTCCTCATGAAGCTCATCTCATGGAACACGAGAGGGTTCAATAGCCCCTCAAAACACAGAATGCTAAAAACTATGATTCAGTTAGAGAAACCAGCCATTGTTTTTCTACAGGAAACAAAAAGTACTAATGCTTCTCTTGAAAGAATCCTCAACAAAGCTTGGCACGACAATCGCTCCGTATCAGTGGATGCGATAGGAGCCTCAAGGGGACTTGCAATAGTCTGGAATCCGCAGATCCTTACTCTTCAGGATTTTCACGCCACACATAATTTCATCCAAGCTACATTTCATCTCATAGGGACGGAGTTGCATGGTTAACTTACCAACACCTATTTTCCGCAAGACTTAAATAAAAAATTAGAAGTGTTGGAGGCACTAACAGCGCTCATTGCAACCAGATAGTACCCTCTATGGATAAGCGGGGGAGATTTCAACATCATCACGAATTTAAAGGAAAAAAGGGAGGGTGCATGAGGTTAGAATATGATAGCACAGGACTCAAAGAGTTCATTCAAAGCAATCAACTCATAGATATACAAACCTCAAATGGCACGTTCACCTGGACAAACAAACGAAGGGGAACACATCATATCGCGTCCAGATTGGATCGCTTTCTCATTTCAGATAATGCCATTCATATGGGAGGAGATTTTCACGCCTCCATTCTACCACAAGGAGGCTCTGATCACTGGCCCATCATGCTCCAATGGACGCGTCCAGGTAAACAATGCAATCGCCCATTCCGCTTCGAGTCCTTCCGGTTCACTCATCCAGAATTCAAAGAAATGGTGTGAGCTGCATGGAAGTCCTTCATTCCCCCAGCAGGTGCAAAAATGTTCCAATTTCAACAGAAGCTCAGACACCTCAAGCAAGTGATTAAGGCCTAGAACAAATCAAAATTTGGTAACATTGTGGAAACGAGGAAAAGTTTGGAGTAGAATATGTGTACTCTTCAGCAAACCATTATACTAGAGGGAAGAACAGAAGAATTAGCAGACAAGGAGCACTCCCTCTAGATAGAATTAGAAGCTCGAAGGTTACAGGAGGAAATCCTCTGGCGCCAAAAATCCAGAATCAGGTGGCTAAATGAAGGGGAAAAGAATACAAAATTCTTTCATCGCTCCACCATTCAACGACGAATGCATAACAACATTGCCTTCATCAATAATAGTCAAGGGGACAGATTAGAAAAGCATGAAGATATTGAAAAGGAATTCAAAGATTACTTCCAGGAAGCACTCAAAGAACAAACAGGGAGGAGATCATCAGCCATAAGATCGGTCACGCAGCATATCCCCAAGATAATCACGGAAGATCAGAATCAAAATCTCCTAAAACAAGTCACCATGCAGGAAGTAGAAGAAGCAATGGCCCAACTAAAAGATGGTAAGGCACCTGGACCTGATGGTTTTACCTCCAATTTCTTTCATGAATTCCGAGATTTGATCAGCACTGAAGTGTTGGAATTAGTGGAAGAATCTCGTTCTATGCACTGGCTCCTTCCCTCTCTTAATTCCACCTTCATTGCACTGGTCCCCAAGGGCGAAGAAGCAAATACGCCAGACAAATTCTGGCCGATTTCCCTCTGTAATGTCATCTACAAGCTCATATCCAACTGATTTACCCTTCTGCTTTGCAATTTGACTTTTAGTCAATCTCATTTGAACTAGTTTGTTAGCTAATAGGCTTAAACCTCTTCTTCCTCTTCTCATCCTTTCGGAAAAACAGGATATGTTGAGGGGCGTTGGATCATGGATGGCATCATCCTTTCTAACGAAGTGATCCACTCTTTAAAAATTCTTAAAAAACCAGGAATGATCATGAAGCTTGATCTTTCTAAAGCCTTCGACAAGCTCAGTTGGGAATATATCCAGCAAATGCTGCTAGCCTTCGGATTCAATGCTACCTGGACACGCTGGATCATGAACCTCATTACCTCTCCCTGCTTCTCGGTTCTCCTCAATGGCTCTCCGTCCACGCCCTTCCGTCCGTCGAGAGGCATTCGTCAAGGGGATCCCCTTTCCCCATTCATTTTTGTTCTTATGGCAGAAGGACTCAGTTGCCTCCTCCACCATGCTGTTTCCTCTCAAGCGATCAAAGGTATAGCGATCCATGGTCTTCATCCGTTATCTCATCAACAGTTCGTGGATGACACGATGCTCTTTGGTCATCCTTCCTCTCAAGAAGACAAAGCCTTTAAAGCCCTGCTCTCACTCTTTTCTGAAGCCTCTGGAACCTCGATCAATGCCACCAAATCCCAGCTATTCTTCTTCAATTCCCCTGTTTCCACTCAACAAAACATTGCTCGTATTCTGGGTTTCTCTATTGCTATGTTGCGCTCCAAATATTTGGGCGCTCCGCTCATGGCTTCTGCCCTTAAGCATGCATCCTGACGTACACTGTTAAATAAATTGGAAGCTAGAATTTCGTCTTGGACCTATAGATCGCTCAACATAGCCAGTTGGCTCATCTTGATCAAATCAGTCCTCCAAGCAATGCCTTTATATCTCTTTTCCATATTAGCGGCTCCTAAATGAGTGCTCAAGGCCATCCGTAACCTTCAAAGGAGTTTTCTCTGGGGCTCCACAGGACTTAACAGGAAATGGGCTCTTGTCAAATGGACTGAGGTATGCCAAACGAAATCCAATGGCGGACTAGGACTACGGGATCCTATACAAAGCAACTGCACAATGGGAGCAAAAATTTGGTGGAATTGGTTAGTAAAGCCACACATCCCTTGGGCAAAGCTGTGGCAAGCCAAATATGCACCCGGAAGCCAGTGGGATGAGCTCATCCGAATTAGTCCGAGCATCTCAGGCTCCATGATATGGAACACGGCCAAAATTCATTGCGCCTTCATCCAAGAGTACAACTTTTGGGAGATTCACTTGGGGAACTCAGCGCGGTTCTGGGAGGACTCATGGCAGCAACTACCAAAATTAGCCTCGATCTTCCACAAACCTCTCTGGCAGAACCATATGCAGCATTCCAATATCACTAATGTCTCTCAGTTTTGGCAACAACAAGCGCTTCAAGATTTCCATCAATGGAAACCTGTAAGCTCCTGGAAAACAGATTGGCATGGAGAGACTTATGCAGATATAGATCAAGAGCTCAATCAAAGGAAAATCAAACTCTCGAATCAGCAGGACAAACTGAGGTGGGGTTATACTTCAAGAGGAATCTTCACCACCAAATAAGCTTATACAATTCACTATGATCATAGCCATACAGAGAAGGATCAATTATGGAATCACATATGGCAGTCAAGATTATGGCCCAAGGTATCTACCTTCCTATGGCTCTTAAGCAAGAGATGCATCCTAACTTAGGATAATCTACAAAGAAGAGGCTTCATAGGTCCCTCAAGATGCCCCAACTGCACTATCCACTCAGAAACCATCATGCATCTCATGGAGACTTGCCCACTCGCGGCTCAGCTCTGGGAGAAAGTTGACCAATGCAACAACGGAACAAGGAACCATCAGGGGGACATAGCTAACACTCTCAGAACTTTGCCCAAGCACCCTTATCAAAGCCCCATTCTGAATTCTTTATGGAACCTCATTCCAGGGTTTCTTTATTGGATACTATGGAAGGAACAGAACAATAGGGTCTCCAACAATAGTAGAAGATCCGTAGAAATCCTCTGGCTCCTCTTAAAGCATAACCTACAAGAAACGTTGGCGCTCCGATCTTGGCTAGAAACTGACTGGCCAACTTCCCCCCACGAGCAGCTCATCTGGAATTCTTGGAATCTTAACATATCCTGTTCTCTGCAAGTCAATCCCAGTAATACTCCCAAGATCACCTCCCCCTCACATTGGTTCCCCCCCGCAAGCTCTACTTTCAAATTGAATTTTGATGGTGCAGCTAAAGGAAATCCTGGACCGTCAGGATATGGAGGCGTAATCAGAAATGCCAAAGGATCAGTTGAGCACATCTACTATGGTTCGATAGGCAAAAACACCAACAATGTTGCGGAGTTCGAAGGCATGTGGAAAGGTATTTGCTTGGCTGATCAACATAATTTCTATCCGTTGGAGGTGGAGGGAGACTCCCTGATCCTTATCAATGCAGCTACTAGAATTCAAGCAGGGACCTCAGCGACCAAAATAGCCTCTAGCTGGAGGCTGCTCAGCAGGCTAGAAACATTGGAAGAACGGCTTCGACGCCCTAACAACATCCTTTTCAAGCATGTTAGGCGATCGGCCAACAGGGTAGCAGATAGATTGGCCAACCAAGGGGTAGACCTGCAACGTCCTCATTACTCAGGCACTCTCCATGATGCAGGGGATATACAACTTCAATAGGATTGCCACTCCTTGGTGCTCTAGGATCTTCATCTCCCGGCTTCGGGTGATCATTAATAAGGAAGGTACAGAGGCGGGCTTCCCACTGGGCAAGTGGCAGCCCAGTCCCGCCATCTGTCCGATTCAATTAAGGGCCTGCCACCCCCGTCAAGTTAACATGAAGGCGGGCAGTAAACTCCACCTTAAGCTAGTCGCCCATCGCATTACTCCTCGCTCGCGCTCAGTTCCTTCGGCATTCGGGATGTAGCTGCTCTGCATTGGTTTGCACATGGCCTGGATTGTCGTCGCGCAGTATATTTACTGCGAGCCGGAGCTGGTAATTCACTTCCTTCATTCTGTTTTGTCTGCTGTTTGGCTCTGGGTTTTTCATTGTTGTGGTTTGCAGCTGGTCTGTGGGTGTTGGAGGAGGTCTCAGAGGTACAAACCTCGACCCTCGACTCTGAAGGCCTTGGTCTCTTCCTCTGAGTGTCTTGTTCTTACGGTCTATCAATTTCACGCTCCGGTGTTTGTGTTTCGTTGGTTCTGGGTGTTTATGCTTGTGGCGCCCCTGTGTGTCTCTGCTATCGGGTATCTCTTGCCCTCTGTGCCTTCGCAAGTCTCCACGTCTTCGGGCCTGAGTTCTTGGCTCCCTGGGCCTTTGGATTCGAGGAGCTAAAGCTCGCTGTGCCGTCTTCGCTCCAGTTTCATTGTTCATTTCAGGTCAGAATGCCGCAAGAACGGCTCCACCTTAGCAGCCGCAGGGGTGGGTCTCTGGGAGGCGCCAGAGGCAGAGCCAATCCTCAGCGCTCCTCTCACTCCACGAAATCCTCCTCAGATGGCACTGATTCACGGGGAGCAAGGCAAGGCCGAGGGAGAGGCAGAGGGCATGCTCGTGCTACTGTCTGCGAGCATAGCTCGCATCCCTCAACTCGGTTCCGCTTTCCACGCTCATTGGATAATTCTACATACTATATCACTGTCCGAATTGAGAAATGTGACCAAGCAGTTCCACCAGAAGTCTCTGAGGAACAACGGCCTCCTGCTCCAGTCCTGTGTCAAAGAGCTCAGCCTACGGAAACCTTGGGTGTGATGGCGGGTCCAAGTGAGCTGGCGAAAGACGATGCCCCTTACACGGATTCAAGCGCGTCGGATCAATATGGTTGCAGGATTGTGGAAGAGCAGCCCTCCACCTTTGTGGATGCTTGAGCCTGTCTCCAGGGTGTTCTGGTGGTGGGTTTGGCGGTTCCATGGAGTTTGTCTTGTTTTTCTTGTTCTCTGCCTTCTCAGTGAGGTTTTTTATGTAACGTTGAAGCTATGCTCAGCTCTTTTCAAGTCGCACGCGGGTTTCAAACGCGCCTATGTATGCGGTTACAATGTAATATGTAACACTCTTGGGATACGATTTTTTGGGTCTGTTACAGTTCGTAATGTCTGGGTCATTCGGTCTATCTCTCAGCTGGTTATGGTTTTTTGGCAGTCCGTTGGTCTTCCAGTCTTGGTCGGTGATAAGTGTCTGTCTGGTTCTCCAGGTTAGGTGTCTGTGCTAAATCCATCTCCGAATGGTGAAATATGAGGTCTGCCTCAATGTAATATTTTGTAAGCCTTTTGTATAATAATAGAAGTAGCCTAATTTACAAAAAAAAAAAATGAAGTTTGCACTGAATTAGTTATATCTAACTTTGAATTGGAAAATAGGTTAATGTATTTATAATTTGTAGCTTCATGTTCCGGATTATCCATAGTTTCTAGTTCATTCTGCCGACGTTTCAAACCCCAAAGGGGGTCCATCATCAGGACAAATCAGATAGATGAATGAAAGATTATTGAGAGAAAGAGCCATGCGCCTTGGTATAAATAAACCAAAGAACCCTAATTTATAAGGGTCGACACATGATTTTTAAATTTTTTTATTCTATTAATTATTTAATTGTTCATAATTAGGTCAGGTTTAATAACTCTAATTTATTTATTTATTTATTATTTCCAGTTATATTTAATATTAATATAAATTTAGTTTTAGATATTTTTATTTATTTTATAAATATTTTATGTTTGATTAATAAAAATTTTTAATTTATTTTTTATAATTTATATTTAATTAATTAATATAACTATAATAATATTATTATAGTATTCCTTACTAATCCAACTATAAATTCTCAATAGATTAATTAAGTTAATTATAATTAATTAATTGGTCAATTAAATTAATTTAATTAATTAATTCTAATTTTATTTATAAATTATATATATTTATTTATTTATAAATTAAATACTATTTTTATTTATGCTTATTTATTTAAAAATAATTTTTATTAATTGGTTAATTAATTAAAATCTAACTAAAATATTATTATATTAATAAATTATATTAATTAGTTACTTAATTAAAAATCTAACAAAATTTTATAATTAGTGGGTAATGGGGGGATCCATCTTATAATGTCCATGTCCAATTTGATTTTTCAAGTTATCCCATTGATAACCTTTTTAACTATAGTAAAAAAATAAAACAACTGAAACTTTAAAATTTATTTTTGGTTTTTGAAAAAATATCTGTTAATCAATGTTTTTTTAAAATATTGAAAAAAATAAGTGAAATTTTAATTTTAATTTTTGGTTTTCGAAAAAATATCTGTTAATCAATGTTTTTTAAAAATATTGAAAAAAATTAGGGGTGGGGTTGGAGGGTCATTTTTTTCTCTGGATGACAAGGGGAATTCACCTTTCCTTAGGGCTTGGGGAGGGTTTTCAACAATCAAGTTGAGGGTTATGGTCTCCTACAAGGGCTTATCTCAGCCACGACCCATGGCTTCTCATTCTTAACAATCATTGTTGACTTTATAATTAAGAATATTTGGAAAGGTACATCTCCTAGAGACATGTGTCTTAACTCAACTTTTCCTTATATAAGGCATCTCCTAGTTTAATTCTCGAAAGTTAATACTTTACATATCCTCTTGGACAATAACCTCATAGTAAATCAAATTGCAAATCGTGCTACAAGATTGGAGTTGGGTTCATTAATAGTTAATGCCACTTAAACTGCTCCCCATTTCCATGACAATTAGTATGATCAATAGGGGACATATTGGTGGGCAAATGGTAGATGAGTTCATTATGTCTACGGTTTCCATGTGCATCCTTCATAGTAGTTGGTTTGGGTGGAAACATAACATGTTCATGTGCCGCATGAAACAACAAAATCAAGACGTGCAAATTTATTACATTCTAGGCTACAAGGGGAGGCTCAAGTGGGGTGGAATTAATGCGCAAGGGATCACATGGAGATCTACAATCCTAACCTTTCTTCTGATGGATTTGGTGGATAGTTGGCATGAACCTCTCTTTATGGACCTGTGGGAAGGTGAAATTTTGAAGTTCAAAGTGACATTCAGGTATGATGACTTGTGTTAGAAATGGAAATTCTCTGTAGTGTATTGTGTTTACCAACGAATTCATCCTTTGTGGCCCCCATGGAAACCACCTCGTATAATAATACTTTATCCTTATCTTATCATTATTGTTCACTCAGTGGAAGGTAACTACAATTTGAGTGTTTTTCATATCAGTTTAAAAATGAATAGTGTCATGTGGAGTTTAATTTGGTTTGCAAATATTTAATACTTGTGATAGAGCTTTCAAGGTCGATTTCTATTATTTTCTTTGAAGTCCTTGGTGCCATGTTCAAGTCTTTTCATTTTTGGGAAAAAATAATTTGGTGAATTAGATATGTTTCAAGCACTCTCTACTCTCTGTGTCTTTTATCAGGAGAGCGAGTCCTCTCTCTCATTCCCTGGAATTTTGGTCTTCTCTGTTGGTTGTTATATTGCTTAGTCTCCACTTGTATGTGATTGTTGTTAGGAATATATTATTGTGTGGAGTATTTAGCCTTTGGTTGTCCTATTTCTAGCTAACCATTGGTAGAATCTCTTTGGGTGACATCTGTGCTCTCACCATCTCTCATCATCCAAATTGTGGAATTATGGCTCTACAAGAGATAGGGAGAGATTGTCAAACTAACTAGGTGGAGGAATTATACCATCTACAATAGGACCTATTCCAATTGAAAATTTGGCATAACCAATTAGCTTCAAGTCTGATCATTGCAATGGAGATGCTCATGGAGCACAAATTCTAGATGCAACACACTAAGGACATCCTAACCTCTCTCCATCAACAAGTGGTTGATCTTCAAGTCTCTTTGAGCCAATTCCAAAATGATGCCTCCTCCTCAGAGGTATCGATCAGTTCTACATTCATTGGTCTTTGATATCTAAATGTTATGATAGCTCATATGAAAGATATAATCTCAGGTAAAGTGTAGTAGTAGCCAAATCACGTTTTTTCCTATTAGTTTAGTAGTAGCTAGATATTTGATTTTGTTATCTATTGCTTAACATAGCCCTGAAGACATCAAAAACACGAGATTTCATTTTTTTAGCTTTTGTTGATCATGTCCCCAAACATGAATTTTTAATATAAAATTTCTCTATTACATTTAAAAAAAATGTTAAAAACTTAATAAAACAAAGTCAAAGAAATTTGACTTGAAAATGAATAATATACTCTCTACTTTAGCAAGGACTAATAATGATATAAGACAACTAGGCATGAAAAATATATTCTCTACTTTGGCAAGGACTAATAATGATATAAGAAAACTAAGCATTGCTTTTAATTGAATGCATTCTAATCACCCATTACCATTTCTTCTTCTTTTTAACATAAATGGGAGAATTTATATTAATATAAAGACTACAATGAATGCGCATAATACAGTTACAAAAGAAGGATTTACAACCAAAATGTGGTAGATCAAAAAATCTCATTTCTTTCTACCTAAGACCACCAACAACAAGTAACTTCTGGTACAAAATTAAACATATATATATATATATATTATATATATATATATATATATATATATAAACCTAAGTCATTATAATTAGGAAAAACATAATTGGGTATGATTCTGTTGGACACCTAATCCTCAATGGGTTAGTGTGGAAGCCGAATGGACAAAAGGAGTCCAAGAGACCTTGGGATGTGAAACCCAACGGTCACATAATGTACTATAAATGTATATCTCTTGTTAATAAAAATTGTACTCTCATGATTTATCATTTAGATTATTCTTGCTCCCATGTGTGTTTAACATGGTATTAGAGCGGGCGATTGCTGGTCCTGCTCCAATTTGAGCCACTTGTTTTGTGCTCTCTATATATATGTCAGTTCTGCGTTACCTGACCTCTATCTGCCATATTCCTTTTACCTGGCTCTCTGTCAGCTAGAAGGTGTCTGTCCATGAATGTTTGTTTGTTTGCCATATACCATTTATAAAACCCGCGCCCTGCTCTTCTGTTGCGCTGTCATCCTGACCTGGTTTGAAACTTTTGCGCTGTCATACTGTAAATAGTTGAGCGCTGACCTGACATTGAACATTGGCCTGACATTGAAACGTTTGAGCGCTGGCCTGACATTGAAACGTTTGAGTGCTGGCCTGACATTGAAACATTTGAGCACTGTCTGACATTGAATGTTGGCCTGACATTGAAACGTTGAATGTTGTATACCCTTCAACGCTGTGTGATTGAAGGCTGTCTATTGATTCAAGGGTGGAAAAGGAGGAATAAACTATCAATGAGGTGATTTATTAGCCGCTTAATTAGAGGTAATTAATGGTAGCCACCCATTTCCTACTTCCTGTAGATGTTGCTCTGGTGGCATGATAATAACGAGGAAGTCTATAGGCCTGACAAGTAATATAAGAATTAGGTATTCCTGTTGAAAAAAAAATTGATTGTATTCAATACGCACTTGTCAAAATTATTTTGTCTTCGAGCCTGCAAAGAGCTTCGCGGGATTCAAACTTTTCAGCTACCGTGGCGTAGGTTCTATAGTACTAGCACTGGACTGAAGTGGTTCAGCTGGTTCAACTTACTACAGGGGTACTTGGGCTATTTTTCCCATGTACACTAGGAAGCTGCTACTCGCAACGCAACAGAGAACTTTGTGATTGTAGATTTTTCACTACTGCGTTGCCACTTTAGATCTACCCATAAGATGTAACGAGATTCACTATTTTTTAGAGTGTTTTCTGTATGTCGGTAGTAGCCTTGTAGATCACCGATGCACATTCATGATTTGGGTATAGAGAATGTGCTTATTTGTTGCAGTATTCTTACAGATCACCGAAGCACATTTATGGTTTGGGTATAGTTTTTACTGACTTGAAGAATGCTGGGTGCCCGAGATTTTAGAAACTGGTTGGTGCCGTGGTTGTAAGATTTGTTGGATTTTATGTGATGCGTTAGAGTTGTATTGGCGTTGGAAATGAAACATTATTATTATGGATTGGCCTTGAAACCACTTGACAGAGAAACCATTCCTTCTCTTGTAGTTGGACCTCACGGATTTGTGTTAATTCTTTTGCCTGTATATTGCATGTTGGTGGAATTATAGTGATCCCCTTTTCCTATTTCCTCAACATAGCACAGTTTGGTAGTCTCCTAAGGGCGCTGAACTTCCAAATCACTCATTTTGCTAAGAGGGACAATCGAAAAGAAATGTGTCAGGCCTAATATCCTGGAGAACTGAGGAGAATTCGGCATTTGAATGAACATATTCCAAGAAACGTTTTTTGGTAGTCTCCTATGGGGCTGGAGCTACTCCATGGGGAGCATATGATATGCAGCGTTCCCATGTATGTAGATAAATGGCAGTGTACACTATGGACTTGAAATGTGCTGCCATTGATGCATCAATACATAACTGTATTTTGTGGTTGAAGCTACCAGGAGTTGAAGAATCAAAAAAGCTAATGTAGATGATAATGTGCAAGTGGAAAGGACTTTTTCATTTATACCGAGTTGTGGTTTAGTAGTGGTTCAGTTACAAGTATTTTGATTTTTGGTAAATCGGCTTGAAACATGCAGCTTACTAAGCAGAACAATATTTTCTTGTTAATACTTGAAAGGCCCGAGGAATTAGTGTTTTGATCATGTAAATACTTTTTCAAAAAGATTTGCTAGATTCATCTTGAGTTTTGCACTTTGTTCTAATGTCAAGACTCATGTGATTTAAAGTTATGCGCACTCATGAAGCAGTACACCGGAAGCATTGTCCAATAGGCACACCTGTGAGCTGCCTGTAAGCCTTGAAGCAGTGATTTATATTATTCTTTGTGCATATTATTCATAAGGAATCAGTCTCTATGAGTTGAATCATGGATTACGTTGCATAGTTGTGCACTTTAAAATTATTTTATGCTTTGAGAGGGTCGTAAAACACCAAAGTTTTTTATATTGAGAGATAATTTAGGAGTGTAATTCACTTGGTGTATAGTGTTTACACCAACGAAAAAGGGTTGAACATAGCAAATAGAAAACTGTTTATTCTTGGCTCCATCTGATTGTCAAAGGCTGAGATCTTTGTGAAGAAATTACTCCAGGTTTCCCTCGTCAAATGTTAAAGCTCTGCTATATTTTGTAATTTCTAAAGGAACAAGTATGTTATGGCTAAAAACAGTTCTTCATCTAATTTTCCAGATCTGAAGTTTGAATTACATATCACAGGGTTTATGATCAGACAATAAGGGATGCATTATTTGTTACATTACCTAAGGATTGAGTTGTGTTTTCAGACTTAATTGTGCTCTAAAACCTCAAGGTTTCAAGGGCGAGTATGTATTCCAAATATATTGCCTATGCCAAATTTATTAAGGAGTCAAATTGGAGGTTGAAATACTCATTATATCCATGATGCCATTACTTTGCAAACAAATGTTAAATTTGAAGAATTATTGAGTTTTGACCTTCCAAAAAGGGGCTTGACAAATCACTGCGTTAAAGATACATTGTTGATCGTTTCAGAATTTTCCCGATTCTAACACTGGGTGAAGATACTTGATTCTTTTGAAGCTTTAGCTCAGCTATGAGAAATCGGTTTTCAGGATTTGATCTAGCTTGATGACACAAACCAGGGTCTACTAAGACTGTCGACAAATTTCATTTGCAAATAAAGTCAAAGATTGACTCTCTTTTTCATAGTGTGAGTAGTTTGAATAATTTGAGAAGTACATTAAAGCAGCGAGTCATTTGCTACATTGAAATTGGTACTATGTTGTCTGCTACCGTGACTTGGTGATATTGGCATCCTGCTACTCATCTAATAGTTGCAATTACTTATCATTTTATAGACTAATTTGTAGCTGAAGATAACATCACTTCTTTGATTATATTGGTTTGAAATGGATAGAATAGATGATGTATTGAAACCACTGAATAATTTAATACTTTCCACTGTCGATGAGATGGTTAAGATCAACAAAACCTCTCTTTCCAATATTAAAATTTGTCTCCAAAATCACATGAGAATATTGAGTTTTTGCAGCTTGAGACAAAGCTACAACAAGAAGAACTACAGCAATGGAGTCATCATTCTGGACCTATATCTGTTCAAAAGATTGAAACAGACTCCCATAAACAACGAGACAATAACGTTACAGTTGGTTTAGATTTAATACCCAATAAAGCAGCAGTTGTACATGCAGATGCAGAAACTCAGTCTGCACTTCCCAAGCCCATCATCAGACCTTGGGAACAACTTGTCCACAATAAGCACATAACTAGTCTTGGATATGACAAGGACTTGTCCTTTCATATTCCAGACTATGCTAAGCCCATTCAGTTTCAGAGTGTTGGATACATTCATGACAGTTCACCTGCTCCTCATGACAGTTCACCTCCAGCTATTCCAGATTCTGCCCCTCTTCCACAACAACAACAACAACAACAACAACAACAACAGATCGTGAAATGCCAACACTATGACCAAGTTGGCCATTTGAAAGATCATTTTTTTGATATTCATCCATGTAAGCACTGTCATAAAACCACCCATTCATCACACAGATGCTTCAGAAACAAATGTCCTGCAAGAACAAAGATTCATCTTGGATGGATCGCTTCTTGGCAATGGGCATCAACAGCCAAGAAGATATTCCAATCACATGTTAGAACTTCTTCCAGAGGATCGAACAGTCTTGCAGTTGAGTTTTCTCCATCATCTCACCTTGTATTTGATGGGGGGGAAATGATGGTCATCTACAAGCTTCAGAGTCACATCAAGTGAGCCTGAGCCACAACCTGTCACAACAGTTTCAGAGTTGTAGCCAGAGACAAAGATGCCCCTGAACATGCCTTCAGTTGGTAATCTGGGACACTTCCTCTAGCATAAGACTTCAACTTCTTGCCAGATTTAGAAGAATTCCAGGAACAAAATTGAGAACACTTCCTCTAGCAGAAGACTCTAGCTTCTTGCCAGTTTTGGAGGAATTCCAGGAATTGCATTAAGCATTCCAGAGTTGTTGGTCATCCTTAAACCATCACAGGTTGAGACTTCCCTTTTCAGGTTGAAGTTCTCCCTTTTATGCAAGGTGAGACCTCCTTTTCATGGTTGAAGGTTTCTCTCTTCAAAAAAATAGGAGCACTTCCTCTAGCAGAAGACTTCAGCTTCTTGCTAGTTTTGGAAGAGTTTCGGGAACTACACTAAGCGTTCCAGTGTTGGTGGTCATCCTTAAACCACCGCCCTTTATACCAACATTTCAGAGAGCACATTCAGCCTAGTGTTGCCATGCATTTTTGCACATTTTGTATTACATCTCTCTTCTTGGACTCACACATTACCCTTCGGATTAAGGGGGGGAATGTTGGACACCTAATCCTCAATGGGTTAGTGTGGAAGTCGAATGGACAAAAGGAGTCCAAGAGACCTTGGGATGTGAATCCCAACGGTCACATAATGTAC
>APFE030482949.1:62603-80575 GCA_000404065.3 Pinus taeda | reverse complement strand
CAGTTCTACAACCGACTACATTCACACATAGTGCAGCCAGCAGTGAATTGATGATGGTACTCTCATGTAGTTGAATGAGGGAGTACGACAGTGAAACTCTCCTACACCTGAAGGGGGGGAGTTCAAATATATTTTGGAGAAGATTGTCTCTCCTTTCAGCTGAGAAAGGGGGGAAACTGTCAATGAAATTGACAAGTGGTTGTCAGACTGAAAGTCTCGACAACATCAACGAAGCAGCCAGTGGGCCTCTTCATCAGCCAGTGGGCATTTGTCATCAGCAGTGAGCATCAGCAAATTCGTCAGTGGGCAATCGACAACAAAAGCAGCAGTGAGCAGCTTTCATCATAGCAAAAGCAACATTGAGTTGTTTTTCGACATCTTCAGCTAGTGGGCAATCATCATCAAAATGTGTCAGTGGACACCGAATGCTGTTTTCAAGCAAAGGACAGTTGGATCCTTTTGCGGCTTGGCACATGATGGAGTTGTCAAGCATCCTTCAGAGATGAATCAAGCATGCAACTGATTCATGTTCTCTTCAGATTTGAATTTCTTCAGCATCCAGATTTGGTATCTATTGTAATGTATCTTTGGATCATAGAGGGGAATGTTAGATGATCCAAAAATACAATTTTATCATAGGTTATAAAATTAGAATAAAATAATTATTAATTTAAGATATTAAATTAATAATTATTATTCTAGAATGTTTAATTATTTAATGGAGACTTTTTAGAATTAGCATATTGTTGTAACTAGATATGACTCTCCAAATGTGTCGTATCTTAGGCTCTATTTTAGGAGATTAGTTACCTAGTTGGTTTGAATAGCTTTTAATGTAAATGGACACTTGTTATTTAATAAGTGATCCATAATTAGAGGTAGTTAGGACATGGAGCTTATAAATAGCTCATTGCAAGAGTGTTTTGGTAGTTCGGGTGTAAGCTCTTGCAAATCAATTATGTAATTATTTTTTCCTGATTAATAAAATCATGTGTCTGAGGACATTTCTGTCTTTATTGTGGTATCAGAGCATACGGTTTTTTTCACTTTGGAATTGAGAGAATTAGTATTGGGGTGTTCAAACATTGAAAGCGAGTTGTGTGAAGAAGCATGCTACTGGCAAGGACGAGTTGTGTGAAGAAGCATGCTACTGGCAAGGACGCACATGGATGACATTCTCTCCGGGACGAATACTGTTAGACAGTGAATCCGTAAAACCAGTCAGCGATGCAGCATTTTTAAGCATTTCGTCGGAATTCATGAACAGCAAAAAGCAAGATTCTACACTCTAGTGGGGCGGTCTTATTGAGGGGCTTCCCAATACACACAACACATGATTTCAATAAGGTTGTAGTCGCATTTAGGTACGAGGAATTGCCTTATGTGGGAGGTACTGCACGGAGAACAAACGTGTTGGGCAGTGTTTTTTACTTCAAATGAGTCTCCTCCGGATCAACCAATTCCCTTCCATCATGAAATGGCTCAGGTACTTGAATATCCTGCAAAATTATCCTGCAAACTGCTTTAATTCATTTTAAATTGGTTATATATGAAGGTCTATTTGCAGTTGAGCTATTGAGTTCGTATGGTATTTTGTGTTGGCAAGTCGATATTGAAACATAATTTCTACGTAAGAGTGCCAGTTTTGGTAAGTTTGGATGGTTCGCTCAGGAGGTCGATCTAGACATACAAAATGAAGGTTTGCGCATTATATGGAGCACTGAGCTCGATCTAGACATACAAAATGAAGGTTTGCGCATTATATGGAGCACAACAACCCGTGTTGGGCATGAAATAAATGTGTGGATGCAACAAGTGTTGAAACTCGCTGAAGTTTGAATCACTTAGTTTAACGCCAGATTTCTTATCACTGTCAACGCAAAGAAAAATTCCATCACCGCAACCAGCTCAATGTTAAAGGTTTTGTTAGCACTTAGTTCGACATGAAATGGTTGCAATTGAAATGGCTCTCTAAATTAGTTCTATAAATATCTGAAATCACCTTTGGAATGCAGTGTTCTATTATTTCACCCATGGGGTTACACTGACTTGTCTTCGTCTAATACAACGCCTAGAGGTTTGCTCAACTCCACTTTGAAGCGACTGCATCCAGGAGGTGCTAAATCAAAATCTGTCCCACTGCTTTCAGCTGCATTCTTGCTGGATTAGAGCCCAGAACAGCTCTGAACATTGGGGGTTTGTGTATCTTATGAATAACATGGAAGAATTTCGCATTTCTGCTCCACGGCCTCTGCTCTGAAGATCAAAATCAATCAACAGAATGATAGATAAATGCCCGGATTTCGCACGACTTGGACTGGTTGGACTGTGAATCTGCCCTGGATTGTATAGAAATCCCTTTCTGTGATCTCAAATTCGTCGGTCTGGTTGTTTTTTCGTCAAATTCGGTGTCCCACAGGTAAAGATCTGAGGTTTGGGATAAATCTGTACATTTTTTTCAACGATTTCTGAGGTCTGACGTAGTTTTATATCCAAGAAAAGGCTCGTGGAAGATAATCATTTTAGTAGAGAGGCGGTGAAGTTCTTTTTGCTGCGAACAGATGACTTTTCCGTGGGGCGATTAGGTTTAATCCGACCAGCTGGCCGACTGTTGCAATTATTCGATTGATTTCCGCGGGGCACGAAGACCACTGGCACGAGCACCACCGGCACTGCATCTGAAGGAGGAAATTGTAGAGACATATCTCTCCATTGACTGTTCTGCTATTACAGAATATTGCTCAAGATGAGACAGGTCGCATGCAAATTTTTCTTGTTGCGTACTATTACTGATTAAGTCGCTTCTGAAAGTAGGAATGTGCTTTCTTTTGCCATTTGTAAGGGCATCATCTAATTTGTTCCCCAGAAACATCTTCTGCCATCAGCCCGCGAGCCTTGCTAACTGTTATTGTTCCCCAGAAACATCTTCTGCGTTAATCTCCAGAGCCGTTAAATCTTCTGAGCTTTAAAAATGTTATCTTCGTTGGTTCATTAAATTCTCAACACATTAGTTTACAAATCACAAAAAAGGAGTGAAAATTCACATGGTTTATAATGAAGCGTGGTAGTTTTTAATATATGATGAGAGATAATAAGTGGAATGTGAGAGAATGAGTGGGGTAAGAATGAAGTTTAACACTTAATGTTTCATGAACTTTAGTGTGTTACATTTAGTGGAGAATAATATTTGGGACTAAGAGAGAATTAAGGGTGAATATGATGAGAGATAAGAAATGATTGTAACTTTTTAATGGAGAGATAAGGAGTGAAGAAATAAAGAGTATATTTTGTAATTTTTGGAGTTATAAGTTTTTGTATTTGGAGCAATAAGTGGAATTCTGTGAGAGAAATTTTTTTTTGTAATCCAAAGTAATATTTTACTTTGAGCGAGATTTTGAGAGTGAATGAGTGCAGGTAGTTTTTTGAAGACATTTTTCTTTCAAAAGTTCTAGAACTCTGATTCCAAGAAGATGTTGTGAAGCTGAGCCCTTGTGTACTCCAAAGTTTAATAAAGATATCATTTTTGTGGTGCTGATGTGTCCTAGATCCGCCCGAAATTGAATAAGGGGATCTAAAGTACACTATGTGTGTTTGATGGCGCATGTGTTTATGGCTTCATGTTTTTGCTTATGATTTGTGTCTAGTTTTGACACATAAATGATCTCATTTCATGCACACATAAAGTTCAATGCAAGTAAGAACAACACATGTAATGAAATAGCTGCAACGAAGGATAATCAAGGTCACACATACAACAACTCATCAAAGTTTTGAACATCGGCATTCTACCTCAACAAACAAATTCACTCAAATACAATCAAGTTAATGAATCTGTAAACTTCAACATTTCAGCGCACAGTCTACATCAACATTGTTGAACTTGTAATCAAACTCAAATAACATTGAATTGTAAGGGTGCATTCTCGGTTGAAACCGACACCCACATTTTGATTTGTTCAGAAGTCAAGTGCGTCAATTCTCTTCCACTTAGTCAGATTAAGACAAGTGCATTCTTTGTTTTATGTGAGTCATTAAAATCATTGTAAGCTTTTTTGGGGTGCATTTTCGACAGTATTCGACACCCTTCCTTTCAAGCAAAATCAACTGAATGCATGAATTTAAACTCTAAAGAAACAAGCAACAAGTTTACATCTCCTGCAAGCGAGCGTGATTATTCATTCAACCAAATTGCATTAATTCAGTGCAACAATCAACACATCAAGCGAGCCAGAGTGAAGTTTATTGCAGTAATCATCAAACAAGTAAAATCAATCTAGTGCTGCCATGCATTTTTGCACATTTTGTATTACAACTCTCTTCTTGGACTCATACATAACCCTTCGGATTAAGGGGGGAATGTTGGACACCTAATCCTCAATGGGTTAGTGTGGAAGCCGAATGGACAAAAGGAGTCCAAGAGACCTTGGGATGTAAAACCCAATGGTCACATAATGTACTATAAATGTATATCTCTTGTTAATAAAAATTGTACTCTCATGATTTATCATTCAGATTATTCTTGCTCCCATGTGTGTTTAACAGATTCAAAAAATGTCTTAACCAACTGTTGCCTCCTTATCTTTTTTGGTTGCATCCATGTTTCTTGTTGCCAGCTGCAAAGAAACTAGACCTTTCATTTGTGCGAGGGGGATTTGAAATTCTCCCTTTGGAGTAGACTTCGCAATGGAGGAACACTCAACTATGCCATAGAACGGGAGCTACCATGCTTCTTTATTGTAACCCAAATCAAGAAATCGTGGAGTTTTTGAATTGATACCTCTAGAGATGTAAATTGTTGCTTTTGTTAAATCAAAACCCCCATAATTACCTCCATATTCAAATTGTGACTATTATCTTCAAAAGTAAATGGGTCATCAAGAAACTGAAGAGAGTTACGCAAATCCCTATTGGATTTCTCATGTCTTTATAAAGAGACCCTTCTTTCCCTATGATCCTTATAGTCCATGTAAATAACTCTAAAAACCAAAGTGAAATTAGTGGAAAAAAACCTTGTGAATGCAAAATGACTTCTCTTAAGACTCAAATTCAATCCATCGAGTATTGATCCAACACCATGTCCATCTTGGATAGTACTAAGGCACTCCAAGGCAAATCCCAACACTAAATTTAGAATGGAGATCCCCCAGTCGAAACCACAATTCATTGACAATAGAAGAATTACCTTAATAAGAGTCACGAAATATGTGAAGGAAGGCAATGCTCATAATTGATAAAAATAGGCTTGAAGTGTAGACTCAAGTGAGGATTATCCATAATAACACCTTGATTACATCTCACCTAAGTAAGGAATTCCATAAATTGCAACGGATTTGAGTTAATTGTGTGATGGAAGTGGGGAAGTATTTCTCTAATGTCCTTGCTTCATGGGAGGGAGGTGGCATGTAAACCTATGCATGTTAATTTATTATGATGAAAAATGGGTTGTTCATTGTGTTATGGAACTAGTTATGTGTAAACCTTGTCACTGATGATCAACATCCCAACCCTTTGTCTAGTGGCTAGATTTTCTTGATAATCAATGATTGTATTTTTCTCCCATAAGACGTGAAAACAAGCCACCTTTTCAAATGTACCTCTAGTGTGTCAAAGTCTTTTCAAAATTGAGCTCAAACGAATATCAAGTAGGAGAGAATCCAAGAGTATATTTGTTATTATACTAGAATTCCAAACTGCTATGAGGCTTGAGATACTAAGGCCTTTGGCTAAGTTTAATTCATGCACTAGAGCATAAGCTTCAACCACATTGTTGTATGAGATTCCAAGGCTATACATACATACATATGTATGTATGTATAGTTTTGGAATCTCATCCAACAATGTGGTTGAAGCATATGCTCTATTGCAAGGAATTTATTATATATTATATATAATATATATATATATATATATATATAATTGTTCCTTCGTTGCTATAGATAGTCCCTCTCGCACCTATCACCTCAATTTTTCAATGGGGAATATAATCAATCCATTTATCAAGCACAAAAGCTAGAGTGAGATTGATGGTACCATGTCATCCCACAATATACTTATTTAAGAGGTTAATAATGTCATTTTATAGAGATTGAACCTAAATGAGAGAGTTAATAAACCTTTCTATTAATCATCCAAACTCGACCCAATTAATTACCCATTACTGTTTTAAGCCAAAAACTAAATGACATTAATTTTCAAAATAAAATTACTCTATAATTTGATATTTAAAATTTTACCATGAAGCTATTTAATATTTTGAACAAGATTCTATTGAAATATTTACATATTAATTTAATATTTTAAACAAGATTCTATTGAAATATTTGCATATTAATTTAATATTTTGAACAATATTCTATTGAAATATTTGTATCTTTAAAGTTATGGCTCTTAATAATAGTTCATTGCAGCTATTCATATAACTTGATTATGAGTGTTATTATACTCACCACTTCTAGTTCTTTCTCCTCTAATTTCAATAATAACCTAAACTTCATTTTACTTATCTTATAATATAATTTATTTTAATACTTCATTCACTCATTTAATTTTTTTAAATAATATTATATTATTCATATCATCCTACCAATATCTTCTTATTTTTGGTTATTTTTTTCAATAATATTTTATAATAAATTTTAATTTTTAATAAAAATATTTATTATTTATATTTAAATAATATATTAAATTATTTTCTGAGGGATTTGAGAACTCTGCATCACGATGGCGGAGAGAGAAAGGAGCGCGGTAGGTTAGGGTTTCAAGGTTCCATGACCCTGGCCTGACAAACCTGCTACAGTAATACCAAACAAAGGCCTATAACCGAACTGCGATTCGTGATTGAGATAACGATGAACGGTATGGCAGGGGGGGAGAGATCCCCTCCTACAGGATTGTTGCAACAGGAGAATCAAGCTAGTACAGCGTCGCCGGTGGGAATGGGGGAAAAGTAAAGGAATACTAGTTTTGGGAGCCAAATGGCAAGCGGGCTTGGGAGGAAAATGCCTACCAAGAGCTGCAAAAAAACCAAGATTTGTTATTTTGAACAATAAGCTGGAAGAGTACAAAAAATACATGAAGGATCATGCCCTCATTTGCTAGTTCATAGGGGCATGGTTGATGGAGAAAGTGTTGATTAAATGGATCCAGTGAAGATGGCAACCAAAAGGCCACATTGATCTCAAGCTTGGAGTGAAGGGTTTCTTCACAGTGATCTTCTCAAATATGGAAGACAAAGAAAGGGTTTTCGAAGATGGACCATACTTCTTCAACAATGTTGGACTCTTCATTAGGCATTGGGAAGAATGCTACAACCTTGATCAGGAAAAACTATTGGCTTCCCCAATATGGGTTCAGTTATTTGGTTTACCAATGGACTTCTGGGATCCAGAGATACTAGAAGGCATAAAAAATTCTATCGGCACATTTGTTAAAATGGCAGATTCGACAAGGAAAGGAAGATATACCTCCTATGCTAGAATCTGTGTCTATATGAATATTATGGAGCCGCTCCTAGATTACATATAGATGGAATACCATGATGAGTTATGGCCACAACCACTTGACTATGCACACATACAATTCTGGTGTCACAGATGCCATGAATATGGCCACTTGTTCCGAGCATGTCCCCTCAACTAGAAAGAAAACCCCCCGGAAGATAGGAGGGTAAGGGAATCGATGACTCAAGAAGACGGAGAAGGGTTTGAAGAGGTGAAATAGAGGAAAATAACCTCGAGGCATCCAGTGAATAAAAAAGAAAACCAAGAAGAGAAAGAACAAAGGCCTTAGAACCGTTTTTTGGTATTACATGAAGAAGACATGGGTGTGGATATGGGAGACATTTCACCAGAAATGGAGGGCCAAAAAGATAAAGAACTAGAAGGAAATAAAATGAAGAAAATGGCGACTGAGATAGAGCAAGGAATGGTGGATAACAGACAAATGGTGGAACAAACCCTAATGGAGATTGATAACCAGAAAGAAGACCTAAGTGTAGAAGAACAAGTCATGAAGCGGCTACTGCAGGAATAGAGACATTTGGATGAAAGATTCATCCCGGAAGACCAGAAGAAACTCTATAAGGATACTTTTCAACAATATAGAGACAAGCAGGGCTCAACGATAATAAGCAAACCTGAAAATCTAGGGGCTCAAGCTAACCAAGGGCAAGAAGCAGGAACACAAGGAAAAGGAGGTAAAAAAAGAGGTAGGAGAATGATGAATGAATCCATAAAAATGGTCAGGGAAATGCTAGTGACTTCGAGAAGAGTAGTGCCATTGTCGGAGGTCTTCCACCAACTGCTAAAATTGTTAAAATTATTATTACAACCTGGAACATTAGAGGCCTCAATAGCAGAGGAAAACAGAGGTACCTTAAGGCGAGGTTGAAAAAAGATAAGCCAAGATTTATGATAATACAAGAAACCAAAATCAAGAAAAGAAACCTAAAAGAAATAATAGAACACTTTAAGCTGGAATACCAAGTCATGGCTCAGGGCTCTAATGGCAGTGCAGGGCGACTAGAAATTCTCTAGAATCCGGTGGAAGTGTGGTTTAAAAACTGGGTAAGCATACCAAGAATTCTTACAGGCAAATTTCAGAATATTGGATCCAGTGAATGTGTTCTGTTTTTAGGGGTTTATGGACCTTATATTCTGGGAGAAAGAGGGGCCTTCCTTCAAAAGTTAGTAAACCTGAGAAACTTATACTCAGAAGATCTATGGGTAGTGGGGGGGGGGGGGGGGGACTTTAATATGATCACAACCCCAGGGGAAAAAAAGGGAGGAATGAAAAGAACAGATGCAGATATGGAAGCCTTCAGAGAAGCCATCACAAATTCATGCCTAGTTGATATACCCACAATCAATGGGATTCATACTTGGAATAACAGACGAGGAGGGGCTCATTAAATAACATGCCGCTTGGATAGATTCCTACTCTCAGAACCACTGATAAGCAAAAATATCTTCATAGAAGAATAGATACTTTCATGCATGGGGTCAGACCATTGGCCCGTCCACCTGGAAGTGGATTTAAATGCAAGACCAATGAACTGGCCCTTTAGGTTTGAAGCTTTCTGGCTCAGAGATCCTGGTCTCCTAAAAAAATTGAAGAATTGTGGACACAAAGTGAACAACAAGGTAGGAATAGGATGTACACCTTCCAATTGAAGCTAAAAGTGTTGGAAATAATACTGAGAGGGGGGGTGAATCAGTATTATCAATTTCACAATATTTTATTTCCATAAACATATTTATATACACTACTTCTGTTAATGAAACTTGTGTGTATACCCAAACTGTGTTTAGAGAAAACATCATATACCTTGCAAACTTATAATTTAGTTAGTTTACCTTTAATCTGTGTATCAGAACCATATAACCAGTAATCAGATGTAGTAAACAGAATAGGAAATCAAACACATGAACACAAGATATAAGGTGGACACCCCATGTGGGTGAAAACCACCTGCTGCAATCATCTCTATCTTTCTTTAATAAGAAACTTCTTTTTACAAATTTTGTACTGGTGCAACCTTATACTAGTACGCAGGCTTCTACTTGCAGAAGGCTACAACCTTCTCTCGTTCTCCAGTTTTTCCTGGAAGGGAGCTACAACCCCCTAGCTCTTGTACTAGCTGATGTGTTTACTAGTACGTAGGTGGTGACCTAGAGAAGGCTACAACCTTATCTTTTCTTCCAGGGACCACATTTCATAAAGTTTCAGACTGGATCCATCAATAACATCAATCAAACATCAAATATATCTGCATCAACCAATCTCCTTTGCACCAACCAAAACTGAATCAAACAATCACTTTTCTGAATGTTGTAACCAGAACATAGTAACAGTAACCAGAACCCAAGCCAGAACCCAGAACGCTGCAACAACAAATAGATGTAGCTAAAACATATTTTATGAGGTGTACGCTACTTCAATGTGTCGAACATGCGTGCATACACACTTTGCTCAAGACAAAACTGCGTATATGCTATTTTGAAATGTTGAACTAGCATGTATACATGCCCTTGTTGTAATGAACCTGCGTACATATCTATAAAAGATGATTTAACCTTTACAACTATTCAGACATCAGTTATACCCAGATCATCAGATTAAAAAAAAATAAAAAAAATAAAAAATAAAAAATAAAATAAAATAATTGTACAAAACATTTAAATAATAAAAAGATTGCAAGTGAAGAAATTGGATCCCTCTCGGTTCATATTAGATCCGTATTTAAGATGGATCTATGTTAGTTGAACCGAGAGGCTCATTCTACAGCACAATATGATGTGTAACTCTGTCCATCTGTCATCAAAGTTGAAAATTTTCTCATGTCGGCAAAAATATATATATTTTAATCTAAAAAAATATAAAAATAACTACACAAAACATTTAAATAATAAAAAAAAATTCAAGTGAATAAATTGGATCCCTCTCGGATAATGTTAGATCGTATTTAAGATGGATCTATGCTATTATTATAAAAACTTTAGGAAGACATACAAAGGAGAGCTTGTCCATGTGAGTCTTGGAAGGAGATTAAGCTTTGAGCAAACACTTTGCCTTCAATTGGATCAACCAATCATAAACAATGTCTTAAGATATATCTCGACTTCATATTCTCCAAATTTTAAAGGCCATCCTCTTTAGTTTCACTCGTCCATGTGATTGTTGAAATAGATTTAAGCTTTCTTTGCAAACACTTGGTGTTAAATTGGAACAATAGATCATAAACAATTTTCTAAGATATTTAGACTTCAACTTTAATAGTTTATACCCCTAAGTTTCAGTTGATTCTTGATATAATAATATAGAAACCCCAAAATAGAAATCTTGGAATGATCTCAGTTAATGAAAAGGTTGGATATTGGAAGGTTTCCATGTCAAAACTACAACCACTATAAAAGAATGACTTAGAGGCTAGTTAATAATCATGTGAATTAATTAAGCCGATAGGCTTTTTATGGTGAGGTTCTTCCTCATGACACTGTAGCAGATTCATTGGCCTAGCAAGAATATACCATTTCAATGATGCTTATTGACTCAACCTTTATCGACGGTGCTTTGCAATGTGACTGATCATATTGCCTTTTCGTACGTGTCATATATTGAGGATGAGATGGTGATCTCACAGTTCAAGGTAGCTGTCGACTCATCCATCTGATCCGAAGAAAATTTGGCCTCAGCTTCATGGCTACTACTTCAGTTTCAATGTCAACATTTCCTTTGCCATAAATGGGAGTGATGTCCATATCCTTGAACTATCCTTTGCAAATGGGGAATTCAATGAGATCAGAATGGAGATAGATCCATTGATGAAGACACAACCAATAGAAAGTGCATGAAGGCCATAATGACAAGATCATTTTCCCCTTGCACTTTTAGCCCATTTCTGCATTTTTTCGCCATATGTCCGATGGTTGTGATCATCGGCTTAGCCTTAAGGTGCTGAGGATACTTCTTCATTGTTAGGGGCTATTTTCCTCTATTAAATGCTTTAATCTTGAGGTTCTTTGAGTATTAATAATGCGCGCCAACCCAATATCAGAGCCCCCTCTAATCGAAATTTTTTTGGTGGTACATGTTACAAACTGACATGAGATCGCCCTTGGTTCTCAGCCCCACACATTTTCTTCTTTGTGACCGTGGCCCAGCCCCCACATCGGAGGCCCTCAATCGGAGAATTTAAATCAGAAGATCTACTTTGATGTAACAACATGCCTCAGCTTGCGAACGTCGATATCCAATTTGACGTCATCCTTTGCCATGTGTCATCTCGTGGATGCTAACACGTTTAACGTGACATTATATTAAATAGTCATGCTAAAACACATTGGATCTGCATATCATATCGGCCAGCGGAGATTACGTCTAATGGGAGGTTCCATTTGAATGTTCCGATATGGGGAGATGCGATTTAATGATTAGATTGTAACTTACATCAAAATCAGGTTTATGTATTAGAGCTTTAGAAAATCAGAGGTTATGCGATATCACACATCGATAACCAAAAGTGAATTGATCTCGCTCATCGGTGATCCGAAGTTTTAAGTTGTGACACATAATAAAAACATCGATATGATAACGCTGATATGATATCACCGAAAGGGTTTTGTTACATGCATTGTGTTATGTTACAAAATGTTTCCAAAGTGTTAGTTTATCACTCTGAAAATAATTTATTATTCAAAGGCCCACTTTAACTTTGGTTTAAGATAAAAGGATTAAAGTCATATAGTAATAAAATTCTTGGACTCGGGGGCTATTTGATTCAATTATTCTAATTAATGAATAATAAATTCGGACGTGATATTACATTTTAAAATGCTATACTAAGGGCAATCGGGTCTGCAAATCATATCACAATCAGGGATTAGGCCTCATCGGAGGATCTTATCGGAGGTTTTAACATGACATGCCTGCAAAACTTGCGATAGCAAAGTTGCAACACGACAGATGCGATATTACATTAAAACATTATGATAAAGGCCAGTCGAGTATGCAACCATATCAGAAATCAGAGTTTTGGTCTTATTGGAGGATCTTCTCGAAGGTGATATCACAAAAGTTCTGATAAAGGCAGATGAAACTTAATAATTAAATCATTATTAAAGAAAATAGGATGGGTCCGCATATCGAAGATCAGATGTCCATGTCGCAGTTCAGAGATCAAAAGTCCACATTGCATATCAGAGATTGGAGTCGGAGTTGAATATCAGAGTTAGAGATCAGAGATCGAAGTTTTGAGTGCTGGAATATAGTAAAAAAAACCGAGATGATTTCTCCGATTTGGTTCAAAGTACCTCAATTGGAGGATTTCAATTAGAAGATCCTGTTTCAAGGAGTGACATGCCTTAACCTGCTTCCGAAAGGATTTGAGCATCAGATTGCAAGCCGTGGTTTTTTTGTGAAACAATGGGTGCCCTAGCTTGATATCTTGTCGCATAAGGCCACGAGAGGGTTTGTAACACACTCTCAGTGGAATTAAACGTTGGAGAGAATCAGGGCTGGGGAGATCTACAATTATCCAGAGCATCCAAGGAATAATTCAAGATAACAATTTCATAAATGAATATTCGATTAACATAAAGGAAACACAAACTTGAAACCACACACCACAAGAATCTCTAAAAATTGATAACCAAAGTCTACTCTACACTTTTATTAAAATGTTTTGATACAAGGCCTATTCCTCTCAACAATTCTCCATTCTCCATTACATTGTATATTTAGCCTTTAAATACTGTTTTGACTAAGGACTAGATACATTGCATTCATCCACTAAGTGGATCCAAAGATGTGTTTTATCGTTTTTCCTAAAAGAACAACAAAATTAGGGTCAATTGCAGGAACAACATTAACTCTAAAAATAATCTTCATCCTCATCTTCCCGTAGTCCTCTGGAAAATCATGAACTGTTTGCCATTGTGCCAAAAATCCTGCTAAAAATCCTCCTAATGCCTTATCGGTCTCCTTCAAACTTATCGGGTCACTTCAAAAATGTCAAAACCATAAAAACATGGTGTAGTGTAAAATCATGACTATGGAAATGATTTTAAGTCATAAAACCAGTGAGAAGTAACCATGGGATTATGTTGCAGGTGCTAAACCCTTTAGCTAGGGACAAGGGGCGAATTCTTTGAAATATTGAAATACAAACAATCCCCATATGTAACACATGGGACCACAACGTATGTGCTTGGGCCTTTTATAATATCAGAACTTTATAATCGACGATTTCATTATGTTGCATTTTCACCCCCTAAGACTTGCGATCTCCAATATGCGATAGCCCTTGGTTATCCGCTCTGGCCTTTGTTTCTTTGTGATCGTGAGTCAGCCCCCATATCGGAGCCCTTCTATTTCTCAATTTCCAATCAGGGATGTAACCTTGGTTCACCACATTTCACTCTCACCGATCATCGATCACCTTCTGTGCTTATCCCTTGGTATTTTGGCTCTCCTCGTGATTGCAGGCCAACCTCCATATCGAAGCCCATCAATAGGAGGTTTCACTTTGATGCACAACATGTCTCAACCTACCATCATCGATCTTCGATATGTGATGTCATCATTGCCACATGTCACCTTGTCAGTGGTGACATGTGTCACCCTTTTTTTAGCCTCTTATGGCCCTAAAAATGCCAAAACTTTCTCCAACATGTCTACCGTACTGCCACGTCATGATGAATTCCGCCTCCACGTGCCCGTTATCAGAACCAATCGCAACTGACCACGTGTACCTTATCAGATCCAATCGTTGTTTAACACATGTACTTTATCGAATCCAGTTTTTTGTTGCCATGTGTCTCTTATCGGATCCAATCCTTCTTTGCCACGTGTCCCTTATCGGATCCAATATTTGGCTGTCCACGTATCCCTCTAAGGAGAGAGAAAATATCTCGTCCTTCTTTGGGTTTGATGAGAAATTATTTGTTAATTTGTAATCATCCCTCCGAGGCACTTTAACGCTATCAACATATTTGTATCACAATATTGCATATTGAAACTTTGTTAAGGTCGACACTTTGAAACTGCCAATCACCGAACATTGATATGCCTAGACCCGCTGACTGTCGATATGACCATGCATATCCACATGTCATCTTATCCATCGGGTTATGTCACAAGTGCTTATCCCGCTAGTTTCCCTTATGCCTCCTCTTAAGATTTTTGGGATTTCCGCCCTCTGAGATCCTTAGCTACTAGTTCTAAGTTGTTATTTCACGTGTCTAGAAGGCTATGACCATAGGCTAATATATCATAACTTTTATGAAATCAGAGCTTTTAGTTGTATTTCCGCATTGCATTGCACGGGGTGTGAACTTTGCAATATGCCTAGCCCTTGGGTTTTAGGCAGAAACTACATGACCGAGGCCTGGGGAATTAAGGCCAAAACCTTTAGGAGCTTTAACCCTGTGGCTGGGAAGGGGGCAAATTATTTGAAATACCGTCGTAATTTTTGGTCCTTCGGAACCATATAACCACTTATAATAAATATTTCGGGACTTGGTGAAAAAGGGGGTTGATTATTTGGAATATTGCCTTATAAATAGTCCCCATCTATAACACATGGGACCACATCATATGTGCCTGGGATTTTTATAATATTATAACTTTCTAATCGATGATTTTATAATGCTACATGTTCACCCCTCCAAGACTTGCGATCTACGATATGTGATAGCCCTTGGTTATCAGAGCCCCTCTATCAACGATTTCCAATTGGGGATGTAACTTTGGTGCAAAACATTTAAATTATGTCGATCGCCAATTGTCGATCACCTTCTGTGCTTAGTCCTTGGTGTTACGCAGTAATTTGTCACCGTTGGTCACCGTCCTTGTTACCCCCGCTGTCGCACACTGGAGGACACATTTACGGACCTGTGACCAGTGACACAACTTGAAAACACTTGCATTGGAGTCTCTTGAGTATGAACTTCAATATCCCTGAAGACACCTTTTGAAGATTAGCCCTAAAAAATGCCCTTTTTTCATTAGCGCGGGTCCACAGTGTCTAACCCGCGCCAATGGCTCAGTTCCTCCAAAGAGGGCACGCCCATGGACGCGCTGTCACAGAACAAAGCCCACGCCACCCAAAATTGGTCATGATTTTTGGCCAACGTGCACTGAAGTGTTTTTTCCTCCATTACTCATGCAGTTCTCTGGGGAAAAATCCCATGGAAGTGATCGAGTGTCGTCTTTTCATCCATGAAAACTCAGTCCAAAGGCTATTCTGAGACAATGCCAAATTTTCAGTAAGTGTCCGGATACAATGAATACTTCCTCCTCTTCCATCTATAAATAACTGTCACCCTGCATTGAACCAGCTAGTTTTTGAGTTTGTACAAGAGCTAAGGTGAGCTGAGATTATGCTAGATTGATAGTAAGAGCTGAGAGAGAAGTTATGCTGCTAGAATGTTGAGAGAGGAAGTGACTTTGCAAGGCATGTTTAGCTACTGACCCAGTTGGAGGAGATTTCAACGTCAAGCCTATTTGGTTGTAATTCTTCTCTTCTTTTATTGAATAATAAGCGACTGTCATTATGGTTCCACTCACATATTCTTCTGATGATATTTGAGTTATATCCTGCTTGACTGATATATAATTGCATGATATTGGATTTTACGCTTGTGTTGGATTGTTCTTTGTTTGTGCAGGTGTCCATTCGTGGAACGTAAGGATAGTGACCGGCCAAAGCTAAAGGACAGGAGCGACGTTTCTTCCACTACAAATAGCGTTGGATTCCAGGTAGGTCTTTCTGATCAACCTTTAAATTATGCAATTAGGAACTTGCATGCAGCGTGTATGATTGTTGCTAGACCCCTGTCGGGCTAGTGGGATCGCCTCTGTCCGCAGAGGGGATTTACCGACCTCAACAATTTGGCGACTCCACTGGGGAGTTGGTTGTTGATTGTGTTTTTATTGTTTGATTTGTAAATTGTGGACGGAGTCTGAAGAGCGGCCAGGCAGCCTTCGAAACACTTCTGCTATGCAGAAGTGAAGTAGATCAACGCCACTTCAGTCGATCTCCGGTTCAGTTTACAAACTGGGCAATCTTAATCTTGCCTCGCATGTCCTTTTTCTCTCGTTTATTTGTCTGAATAATTTTCTTGGTTAGAGTTCTTGCTGTCTTTTTTACTTGCTGGCTCTGTCTAGATACTAGAAGCCAAGCCTGAGACCACCCGTCCTGTCTTTTTGCCTGGCAAACTCCGCCAGCGCGTTTTTTCTTTAAACAGTCGCGCTGGTTGGCGCGTGTTGCTCTCATACAACTCGCGCCAATTTCTGTTTAGCGCGAGTTGCAGACTTACAGTCGCGCCGCACTGATTAAGTTTTTTAATAAGCTTGTTTGCCAGCCTCTTAAGCTTGGGTCTGTGTCTTTCTGCTCTTTTTATGCCTCCTGGAAGTCTGTTGGGTTGATATTTGGCTGGTGGTTTTTCCATCCTTCAGTTGTTTGCCCTTGTCCATCGATTTTACACCTTGGCCTTTGTGGGTTTTTTTTTTTTGTGTTATCGAGCCTCTTGTTGGATTGATGATTTACAGATCCGGTCTTTTTTTTGATTGATTTCCATATTCTTCTGGTGGTTATATGAGTTTTACATTTCATACTGCAAGTATCTTGCTTTTGGCTTGCTTGCTTTTACCTGACTTCATTGTGACTTAGCTTACATAGTTCCTTGAAGATTTTGGTTTTTCTTTGCTTTGTTGGGTTATTGTTTATGTTTTAGATCTGGTTATAGATTTTTGGAATGAATTATCTGATTGCGAATATCTCTTGAAACCCCTTAAGTGCATTATCATATTATTTTTAAAAGAAAAGAAAAAGATTTTGCTTTTCATCAATTAGCATGTTATGTTAGTTTCGCTTTTAAAAAGAAAAATAAAAAGAGAAAAGATTTTTCCTTTCTTGTTGATTAGCTGCATTAGAACTTTTGGCATCGTTTTGTTTGTGTGAACCTCTTAACTCTTCTGTAGCTAGATTTCATCCAAACGAAACGAATACAATTCTTGCATGTAGTTGCATTTAGGACATTTCGAGAGATTACATACGCTAAGACCACAAACTGAGACTTAATTGAAGATGAACAATAAAATTAATTCAATGAACCTAACAATGCATTGAAACTTAACGCTCACATTCTAGAGGTCTAGGCTAGAGACGTGTTCTGGTGTCGTTAAGCCTGGTAGTTTATCGTTGAGTGGTTGGGTGATTCCTCCACGGTGAAACGATAGGTATCAGTACGGACTGTGCTCCCACATACCGTCGAGTATAAATTGGGAGACCCCTATAGGCTTGCGACCTTTGATCCATAGGAAACTGAGTCTGCCGCCCTACAAACCGTAATGCACTGAACATAGCATTCGGGAAGATTGACTGTAGTACGGGAAGTCCTTGGTGATCTTCTAATCGCTAAGGTGTATAAGCAGTTTTACGGATTGTTTGGCAAACCCTTTTACCTAGATTT